>JBBPNR010000763.1:0-17239 GCA_038091015.1 Boletus vermiculosoides
CCTTGGGGTCCCTGAAGTGAATGTGAAGAGTCTGTGTGCCATGCAAATACCAAATGACATGCTTCACCACTGCAAAGTGGTGTGCTTCTGGTCAAGCACACTGCTGTGCCAGGCGCTGGACAGCAAAGGCAATATTGGGCCGACTACAGGTGAAGAGGTAAATCAGCTCCCCAATGACCTTCTGATACATGTGCTCCAAGTCCTCCATGTCTGGGAACACCTCACTTTCATGACTAAATGGGTGGTGATGGTCCATTGGAGTAGAAACTGGGCTGCTATCGGACAGCCCATACTTGTTACAGAGATAACGAATGTATGCCTCCTAATGAACCCAGGCCTCCCTTGTCATGCAATTCCACTCGATCTTGATCCCCAGATACAAGGACACAGGCCCCATGTCGCTGATCCCGAAATGGTCCTTAATGCATCCCTTGACCCAGTTGAGGAATGTGCAGTTGTTACATACTTCCCCCAAGTCCATCATCAACATGCCATGCTATGATGTAGATGATGCAACGACCATCTGGAAGCACCATGTCATAGGGGAAGACTGCCAGGTCGACTTTGTTCTTGGAGAAGCCCAATGCAAGAAGAATGGAAGAAAGCAGCTCATACCAGTCGAGCACTGCCTGCTTGAGACCATAAAGTGACAAAAGCAAATGACAGGCAAGCAGTCCCCCAGTAGGGCTGTACTACTCAAAGCCCCTGGGTTGTCTCATATAGATGTCCTCTTTCAGCTTCCCAGGTAAGAACACATGCTTGGCATCAAAGCAATCAAGCTCCCAATCTAGCATCACCGCCAGGGCAACCAGAACCTTGATTGACACCTGATGTGCGACTGGTGCATAAGTCTGATGAAAGTCAATCCCTGGAACCTGCAAGAACCCCTGAGCTACCAGACGAGCCTTAAACCATGCACCCTCTTTCTGATCGTTCATCTTGAACTCAAACACCCAATGGTTTCCAACAAGCTTGCAACCAGGGGGGGGGGTTCTACCAACTCCCAGACCCCCATCTTGCTCATGAGACCGAGCTTCATCCGCATGGCCTGAAGCCAGTCCTCATGATCAGAACGCTTGATAGCCTTGTCATAGGTCGCAGGGGGAACCCCCATGTCATACCCAGGGTCTGCTGGATTCCAACGATGGTCACTCCGAATGGACAAATGCGCCTGCTCAGTGATGATGAGGTTGATCTGCACCTCTGGTGCTGCACCAACGTGATTTCCATCTGGCTGTAGAGCATCTGCAACCTCCACTGTGGTCATGAATGTGGCCTCCTCAGTGACCAGCCCAAGGCCAAGCTTTGCCCTTGCAGCCTGAGCTGCATCAAGATATTCATGCTGCTGGTGCATCTGTGCAGCATACTCAGCACTCTTGGTTGTTATGACCAGTAACAATGGTACATGTTCATGAAGAACCATGTCTCATTCCTACACTTGGATGCCTCTGTATGGAGTTAAGTGTGAATAGCCTGATGTATGTTAGCAGTACTGGGACTGGCCCAGAGTTGGTAGAGTGGAGGATGAGGCAAAGGAGAGATGAGGCACGAGGGAGGGGATCTCGAGGAACAAGTTGAATACACAAAGAAGTGTATATCAAGGTTAAGGAGAAAGGTAGGTATAGGTGGCACTCCAATATATATACTAGGGACTTTAGGGTAGGTATCGGAGCCCCAAAGATAAATATGGTAATGGATGTGTGGCGTTGCGAGGCATGTGAGGTAAACGGTTGGATATAAGGGGAATACTCATGGCTGTGAGAGAAGCTATGTAGGAGGCAGTGTCAGTGTGAGTCAGAGTAAGTAGAGAAGGAGTCATAAATAGAAGGGGAAGCCCGAGAGGCAGTGGAGAAGGGAAGTATCCGGAGGCAATGAGAAAGGAGATGCCCAAAGGCAATGAAGGGAGAGGAGTCATCCCTCGAAAAGGGATTTGTCTAACAGGTCAGCCCAGGTGGAGGTGGGGATCTGGTAGTCCTGGAGGTCAGAGAAGAGGGTGGTGAAGAGAGTAGTCCCGGGATGATCAAGGTGTGATGGTGGGGTAATTGACGAAAGGATTGGAGTTGGAAGACAATGAGGAGGAGTTGAAGAAAGAAATTGGTTAGGGGTCTTCTCATTTGTAACATCGGTGGGCACACAAACCTGAGTTGAGTGACGCAGTCCAGGCAAGTCTGCAGCAGGCCCTGGCATGGCAATATTGGGGACTGATGGGACATCAGGAGTAGCAAGGGGAGGATGCTCTAGCATCTTGTCAACAACACCCCCTGAGCCCAGAGAGGCATCATCTACTGGCGAGGAGGACGCCCCAGGAGAGACAGGAGATGATGGCCTGATGTGTAGGGCCTCGGACCCATCATGTGGGTGAAGAACTGATTCCTTGTTGAAGATAATGTCCCGAGCATTGAAGAACAAGCCTGTTCAAATGTCATGCAGGCACCATCCCTTGACACTATCTGGGTATCCAAGAAAAACTGCCTCACGAGAGTGGGGGCCATTCTTAGCACGTAATTTGACAGGGATGTGAGCAAAACAGCATGCACTGAACATGCGCAAGTGGGAGAGATCGGGTTTCTTCCCATGCAGGGCCTTAAAGGGCGTCCTGGTCCCTGGCAACACACGAGAAAGGGACAGGTTCCACAGATAGGTGACATAGAGGACAGCCTCACCAAAGTAACCAGCCGACAGTTGTGCCTGCATGAGTACAGCAAGTGCACACCCCTCAATTGTGTGAATGGCCCACTCAGCCTGACCATTCTGCTGATGCATGTAGGGCATGGACTTGTGATGCTCGATCCCCCTCTCTTGCAAATACTGCTTGAACATATGGCTGATGTATTTGCCCCTGTTATCACTTTGCAGAGCCACAACCTGCTGACCAAATTTGTTCTCCCAGCATGTCTGGACCATCCTTCAGGCATATAAGGCCTGGTCCCTTGTTGCCAGGAGCTGCACACTGAGAAGGTGTGTATAATCATCAAGGCAGACCACAAAATAGCACTTCCTATGGAGCGTTGCTGTCGGAAATGGCCCACAAATGTCAGTGTGCACCAGTTCCAGGAACCATGAGGCTGGTGGAGTTGATGAGACAGGAAAGGAATGATGTGGATGCTTTGCAAGGATGCATGATTTGCAGTGCGACTGTGAGGAAGGGGCGTCAAGCTCAACACCAGTGGCCATGGATGGAATGATCTTCGCCAGGTCTCCACCAAGATGACCAAGCCGAGTGTGCCAAAGGTCCCACATATGTTTGCTGGGGGTGAAGGCAACAAATGGCGTTACAACCGTGGCTAATTCAACTGGCACCATGGGTCATAGAAACTCAATGGACAGCTGACAGAGATTGTGTTCCAATGGAGCGTCTCCCAAGTGCTCATCCAAATGATAGAGCTTGCAGCAACCTGGGTCACCTTTGAACCGAAGCTCCCAACCTGCAGCCACCATTCTCCCAACTGACAGGAGATTCACCATCACTCCGGGTGCATATAGACAGTCAGACAAGCGCAGATGGAACTGCTTCTCCCCAAGTGTGAGTAGCGCCATACAGCCCCCATGCCCTTCTGTTTCAAGAGTCCCATGATTTGCAGTCTTCATGTGCATGCTACGGTCAGGAATGTATGACCAGAAGTACCCACAGTCGTGGATGAGATGGCTGGTGGCTTCGGAGTTGAGGATGGTTGCAATGACCACATGTGAAAGAGCTGTGACCTCAGATGAGGCAAGATCCTCGAGCGCTGCACAAGAGAGCTCATGAAAGTGAACATTGCTGGGGGGAGCAGATATGGCTACCACCACAGTCCCAGTGGTAGAGGCAACATGAGAACCCGAGGATGTGGGTGGACAGCAGCCTGTAGCCTCTGCCACTGTTGCTGCAATGGGTGTTACGACCCGTAACAATGGTACACGTTCGTGTAGAACCGTGTAGTGTTCGACTTGGCTTCTCCTACAAGGAGTTAAGTCGAGACCTCGTTCCTACTCTTGGTCACCTCCATATAGGAGTTAAGTGTGAATGGCCTAGCAAAGCTAGCAGTACTGGGACTGGCCCAGAGTTGGAAGAATAGAGGATGAGGCAGAGGTGAGGCGAGGCACGAGGGAGGGGATCTCGAGGAATGATGGTCCACACGAAATAGTGTAGATTAAGGTTAAGGAAGAGAAGCATACAGGCAGCGCTCTAGTATATATACTGAGGACTCTAGGGCCAGTATCTGAGTCTGAAGAATATATAAGGTAAGAGACGCATCGCATCGTGAGGCATGTGAGATAAATGGTCAGGATAAAAGGGGAAACGCATAGCTGTAAAGAGAGGCTATGGAGGAGGCAGTGTCTGGACGAGTCATAAGTAAGTATGAGTCCAAAGAGATAAAAGGAGAAACCCGAAGGTGGTGAAGAAAGGAAGTATCTGGGGGGGATGGAGATGTCTGTCCCGATGAGGAATAGCCTCATCCCTCAAAGAGGGACTCATCTAGGAGATTGGCCCATGTGGAGGTTGGGATGTCATAATCCTGGAGGTTGGAGAACAAGGAGGAGAATAAGGTGGCGCTGGGATGGTCAAGATGGAGTGGAGGGGTAACTGACGAAGGGATTGGAGTTGGTGAATGAGGAGGAGGAGACGTAGAAGAAAATTGGTAAGGGGTCTCCTCCTTAACCGTAACAATGGGCGTCCCTGAGCTGGCCATGGCCTGCCTCTTCTTCTCCTTCCTATCCTTTCTCACCTTCTGCCAGGGAGCCTGTCCTTCCATGCCACCCCCTACACCATAACAGTGCGGCATGTTATGATCACAGCACTTCCACTCAGCACAAGCTGGCATTGTGCAGTAGGTCCCACTTGGGTTGTTCTTGGTCCTTTGCAAGCCTGTTGCTGGATTGATGTTCCTGGCTCTTGAGTTCTGCGCGACATTTGCATACTCCAACCCTGGTCCTGGGGGGGTTGACTCCTGGAGCATCTGAGTGGCCTTGCTGATGATGGTTGATGCTGCATCCTGAAAGGTGTATGGACAGACTAGTGCCATGCCACGCATGAGAGCAAGGAATGGGTTGGTAGAACTGAACCAAGACATTGCTGATCTCTGTGTGGTTGGGGGCACTGACAATGTGCTGGCCCCCCTGAAATGGGTGCTGAAAGCCACACTGCCAGCTCCATTCAGCGTAGTCTCGTATGCCTGTATTGCCTGAGTGTTTCTTTGTATCTCCAGCTCAATTGTTTTGCGGACTAAAGGCCACAATCCGCTGGATGGCAGCCCCCGTAACAGTGGATAGATGGCATCACTGTCTGACAGTCAAACACCCATGCAAGCCAGACACTCATTAGCTGCTGTGTGTGCTGCCACATATTTCTTGGCATCAGCTGCACCTTGCATCTTGAGACCTGCGATTTGACCTCAGATGGTGAACTGCAAAGAGATGTCACTGTGGTCATAGAGATTGGCTAAGAACTCCCAGATTTCCCACACAGTAATGAAGACATTGTCCAGAACAATTGACAGGACAGTTGAACTGACTTTTCTCAAGATGATAGATTTAGCCAATCCATCATCTTTTAGCCACTGTTGCAGCGCCTCCCTCTCATGGGTTGAAAGGTTGTCAGCAAAAAGTGGTTCTGGCATCTCCACTGCAAATTTGATGTAGTTGGTGGGATCAGTTCCATTGCTGACATGATTATAGATATCCTCGCCCAGAAGGAGGTGCTCCGTCTGTTGACGCCATTCATAGTAGTTCTCCATCCCCATTAGCTCTGGAACATTTTCAAATTTCCCCATGATGCGCGAGTCCTAACGTGTGCGGAAAGTACCTTGAGCTCCTGATCACTTGAGTGGGTGGCAATAGATAAAAGAGAGCTGTGTTGTTGGTTCTTCATGTATCGAGCTTGCCTAATGGGCGAGCTCGGGGCTCATAACCTGAAGGAACCTATAATACAGCAAGACTCAGCCTGTGGATGTAAACTGGCTGTCATTGACTAGCTACCTATAACACAGCAAGACTAAGGTAGCTGTCAGTGATGTGCAAGATCTGGAATAGATGGATGCATACCTCAGCCTGTGGATGTAAACTGGCTGAGGATGCACCACTTGAGATGAGCGGTCTAAACTAGTGAGTCATGTGCAACAACAATAAACAGAGAATACCAAGTCGCATGCTTGGTGACATGCTGCAATAGCAAGATGTAGTGTAGCAAGATATAGCAGAATGCTAATGTATCAATAATGCAGAGTGTCATATAAATGTACAATGTCCAACAGATATATACATCAGCAAAAGTGCCCAAATCTTGCAAGGCCTTATTAGGCTTATCAAGGCTGATGAGCTTGCCAGGTGGTCTCATAAGGTAATGCTAGGCCTTGTAAGGAGTTTCAAGCTGCCCATACCAACCACCCCCATGGAGTAACTGAAGCAATAGATAATGCCCTCCTGCTGACACATGATAGATGTGATATTTGGAAAGTTGTGAGTGAACCCAAATGATATCTACCAAAACTACATTTCCAATGTGCCATGAAAGGAACTGGCAGCACATGCATTACTCATTTAAAATAAGTTGTGTTATGTTCATGACCAGTGAGCATGACAATGGTACACATCTGTGTGTGTCACTCATTCCTGACTCAGGTCAACTCTGAAGAGTTGGAATAGGACAATCATCAGGAAATTTTTTAAGAGCTGATATGTCTAGTCAATTCTGATCAACCTTTAGTTAGTTTGATGCAGCTAGATATTTGCATATATATCATTACCATTTGTTCATCAAAATGTTGGAGGGCAGACAATTGATGATAGCCTCTGGCAAAGATTTTATTATTGATCAACTGTTATCATCCAAATTCCAGCCTGATATATGTTTTGACAACTTTTATAAGTCTGACAAAGCAATGATATGAGCTGATACACTGGTAGCAATCATATTATATTTGATGATATATTATATTAACTGATCAGCAATCTTTAATGTCTTGATGCATGGGATGACTTGGGTATGGAATTTCTGCTGCTGGTGACTTGTACTTGTACCCACAGTGGGTATACCTATGGTGGTATGAGCAGGGGGGTGATAGCAAGGGCAAGGGCAAGAGAAACAAGGTACAATGTGTGTGATTGCACATATTGTGCTGTTGTTTCACTGTCTCTATCCAGCAAATGGGGAAGGCAGGGATGGGCGACAAATGCATGCTTGTAGAAATGACGGTGCAACATGTGCAAATTGCACATGCTGTATCTTTGTTTCTGTGTGCTGCAGGTGAGGGTGAGGACAAGGGCAGTGGATGAGGACATGGGTGAACGTGAGTTAGGGTAAGGGCAAGGGTGATGAGACAACAAGGGTGAAGGTGGCAAGGGTGAGAGACAAGAGACAAGAGAGCTTGCAGAAACAACGGTACAACATACATGAATTATGCACATTGTACCATCATTTCTGCATGCTGAGGGTGAGGATGAGATGGGAGTGGCAAGGGTGGGAGGCAAGAGCGCTTGCAGAAATGATGGTAAAACATGCATAATTCATGCATGTTTTACCATCGTTTCTGCACACTGAGGGCAAGGGCAAGGATGACAAGGGGGAGGGTGCTGGTGAAGGCAGACAAGGGCAAGAGGTAGAGGGGGTGAGGGTCCAGTGGGATGGCAAGAGAGACAGTGAGAGGAGTAATGGCTCAATGTGGAGCCATTGCTGAAGAGAAGAGAGGACAAGGGTGAGAAAAGTGATGCCATGACACACACAATTGTATGCATTGTGTCAGAGGGCGAGAGGGCAGGGAGGTGAGGGTGAGGAAGGGTAGAGGAAGGTGAAAGAGTGAGGGTGATGACACAGCAAGACAAAGGGAGGATGAGGCAGCTTTTTGGGTGTAAGCTGGAGTTCAAGAAGACATTTGGGAAGAGACAACTTCCAGACAATGTCAAGTTGTTCCCTGTGTGTGAGGGACCTCAATGCTGGTGTGAGGTCATTGGCATCTTCCTTGCTTGCAAGACCAAGAAAATACAAGAGGTTGAGTAGACCACCCATCTAGTTGATTTCATGCATCTGATGTGTGATGTAAGGAGGAATATTGATGAGACCAATGAACTCTACTTCATCATCCATGGCTTTCGGGTATTTGGTGACCTCAAGGCAATGGCACTGCTATATGAGTAACTAGTGATGGTATAAGGACTGTGAGGCTGTGTCTGCTTAACAGCAGTGGTGTAGCATATAACCATCTCATCTATGGAAATGAACAATGGGTACCTGAGTTCAAAACTCTGTGCACAGAATGTGTAAAATGGCTGCATGTTTTGGAAGTATTTTGCAAGGTTGATGAAGATGAGGACTTCACCAACACCAGGGTGAATCATGAAGATGGGAGTCTTATTACTGGTGAGGTTGAGAGAAATAATAGAGTCATACTCTCAGTGCTCACATCCTTGATATGCCCACTCAGTCACATTTTACCATTTTTTGATGATTTCAACATCCCCAGTATAGTATCAACCACCCTCAACAAAGCTGGAAGACACTGCTTTGGGATTGTTGTAATACTGAACAAAGATCATTGGATCATGGACATGCAGTTCTTCACTCTGACCAGCAGGGTGGGGAGTGACACTGTCCTTGGGATTCACAATGTGCATCTCACATCCAGCAATGGGTGTATTGAGCCCCAAGAACTTGTACACAGGAGGTGTGGACAAGGTGTCAATAGGGTCATAAATGCATCCAGCTCTAAAACAACCCAGTTAAATTGTAGATGCCATGATGCACACCAATAACTTACCAGGTCTTGGTCATACTGAATAAAGCATCACCATTCTTCATGAGGTTCCTTAGGGTTTTGTTGAATGAGAGAGGTGCAACTAACAACAGCCTAACCACTGTGATTGATGCCTCTCAGGGAAGTGAGGTTGATTGTTTTGAAGAGGTCAGCACCCTTCTCAAGTTCTTGTATAAGTTTAGCAAGCAAGAAAGTGGGTATGAATGTGATCTTGATCTTGATTGACTGAGTGTAAGTTAAATGACAGTCAGATATATTAATCTTGGAGCTAGATTAATTACAAATCTTTTCCTGGGGTCAGAGAGGATGGCAGCCATGTGAACATATAGCCATGATGCACCATATGGAGTGGTGTGATGTGCATTTCAAGGGATGCAGCAATGTGGTTGAATCCCACCCTTGATTTAATGTTAGCATACAACCCAGTAGGCAATCATGAAACTTATGTATGTACAGTTCAAGATGCTGGACTGCAAAGCAAGGCCATAGTTTTGGCTCTTGGCATGTAGTGATGACTAGTGTGTGACTATCATTAGTAATTAGGTGAGTTGTTGAATTGAAGCTCCACAATGGGAAATGCTGGGACTATAGGGGCTTCATTTTCCTATGCATTACATATGGGTGACAGAAATCCTGACAAGCAAGGTAATTATGTAGTTGAGTGTACACTACACTTTGCATGGTTGAATACCAAACATGTACATTTAATCTGACTCATCTACATCAGAACCATACATGGCATATAACTCTGAAGGATTATCCAAGTCCAAGTCCAAGTCTGACTTGCCCAAGTCACCATCCAATTTATCGTCCCTATCAATGTCCCCATCATCCTCAAGGAACTCCCATTCTACTTCAGAAAGTGACAGATTGACATCAAAATCATCCAATCCATGAGGAAGGGAAGTGCTGTCATCAGCACAGGTTGGATTGGACACCATCTCTGTGTGGTGATTGTCATCGACTTCACTCTCTATGTCAGACAACTGCTATTCAAGTGCTTCAAGTTCAGAGATGGAAACATTCTTGAGGTCATCAAATATATTCAGAGGAGTGGAAGCACAGCCATTGACTGTGCTTTGTGCAACATGCTGTCCTGGACATGAGAATATGTATGGCTGATGCTAAGGCCCTAATGATATCTGAGTACCATGTCATGATCCACAAACTCTTCAAAAGAGTAACTTAGGACAGGACAAATCAATGGTTGGAAATATATCATACCTGTTAATGTAGTAATAGTTCCACTCATTAGAATCTCTTGCTACTGGGGATAAAGAAGTATGGTCTAAGTTGGACCTTTCTTTTGTGAAGATAGGTATGAGATGACATCCTCTCATTATCTCTGTGGGGTTGATGAAGTTGAACACATCCTCATTGTTCATTGGAACAAATTTCAACATATCAAGTTCGACCATGCCATGCTGAGGATTGGGTGGAATCCATCTGAATCATTGAATATGTAAAAAATCTAATTGACAAGCATTATAATCCTTGAGCCCTGGCCTGGTGTACAAGACATTTGCATGATAAATGCCAATGATACAAGCATAACAAAAGCAATGCTGCACTGTTTCTTTTGTGCATCTTGCCTGTAGCATCATTATGTCACAGTGGTTAGTGTTAGGGTTGAGGGTGTCCTGGTTGCAGTGAACATTGTATGTTGTATAGTTTATGTGAAGCATGTTGGGCTGGTAGATTTGACCACCTTTAAACAGTATCTGATTAATGATTCCCTTCAATCTATTGTAGCTGTTGTCCAGGCCTGGTTGTACATGATCAGTGCTTGCCAAAGAGTGCATATGAATTGCTTTTATGGGTGGAAGGAGATAGTGCTTCAATTTCAGGATAAAGTCCTACTCAGCCAGGTTCAATCATAATCAGATGCAAACTAAACCTGTATTTACCTTTAACATTGGATCATTGTTCTTGTGGATGAAACTGCCAAGATTAATTGGCCTGTGTTGTGATTTCCCTATATTGTAACATTCATCTGGAACTGGCTCTGACTGGCCACTGCTACTGTTTAACTTGCGAATTTGATGTATTTGCACTTGACATTGCTTGATCCAAGTAAGTTGGCAGATAAAATCTTTTCAGTTGGTGTGCATATATTGCCCCTTTCCAATTCTGTGTTCTTGTTCTCCCTAAGAACAATGTTGGAACCAATGTGATGTACACAAGTAAGCTACCAACCAGCTATGTGGAATAAGAATCAGTTGTTCCATACATCCAAATGGAAGTTGTATAGTCACCAAGGGCATGGAACTTATATGTACAAAGATTCAGAGTTTTTGGACAGTAGGCAGAAGCCACAGCAGTAGAGTTTCTAGGCTCACACTGAGCGTGAGCATGAATCTTGCAACGTTGGCATTCTTCAGCCTCACCCTTGAGCTCTCTTGTGTGAAATGCAGGGCATGTCTTGGCCTCAAACACATATACAGCATCTTCTAGACACTGGGTGATGTCATCCATCACTTGGAGGGTTTTGTTGGTGTGTATGTGTAGTTTCATGAGGCCATGCCACTGGTATAAGAGGGAAAGGAGCTTTGAAACAACTGTGTCATGGGGTTCTGGCAGCAATCCTTCAAAAATAGAAAGGGCACACTGTGAAAGTCAATTTAGTTGGATAGCTTGTGTAAACATAATACTAACAAATACCTGGAGGAGATCTGTGAGCTGTCATTCTTCTCATCTCTGACACATTGCTTGAAAACTGTTGAATAGTATCTTTTCCAAACTAAGGGACCTGGGGGTATCTTTAAATCTGGAATGTGTCTGTTGAATCTCTGCAGGCAGTATTGTAGTTTTGATCATTTACCTTCAATCAAGCTTACACAACTTATTCCCTTTCAGGCTATCCAGCATGTGTAGAAGATGCATCAAGATAGATTTCCAAACCCCAAGCTTAAATTCATGTAGCATATTTGATCACATGCATGCAGAAAAGGTTGAAGTTGAAAGCTTCAAGTCTTTCTGAGAAGACATTCTACATGGGTCAGCTCAACCATGCTGGCTGTAATTTAGTTAACACCTACCACATTGGGTGTGAGACTCATCCTTCAGAAGAGCCTCAATCCATGTAGAATTCATGGTGCAGTTGCTTTTGTAGATGAGCCTTTGGACACTTATGATTTTGTTTCATTAGATGGCATTGTCAATATGAACCTGTTACGGTTAAGGAGACCCCACTATTATTTTCTCCTTCTCCTCCTCCTCACCACAACCAATCTTCTTTCCCTGAGGTGTTTCCTTTGCCAATCATCCATCTTGACCACCCTGGCTCCTCTCTCTTCAATAACATCTTCACAGATTTCCGAGACCTCAAGATCCCCAGCAGCACCTGGGCTGACCTTCTAGACAAGACCTTTTTTGAGGGATGATGAGGCAGTGCCTCATTGTCTTTAGGACTCTCCTATTTTCATTTCATTTACTTTACCATGACTCATTCTGACTCTTACAGCTACTTCCATGCAGACACTGCCTCCTTCATCACTTTCTCTTTATGAGCAATGCATTCCCCTTATATCACCATTTATCCCTCACATGCAATGCAATGCAATGCATCTATTTCCTCATTTATGTTGAGAGCTCCAACATCTGCCCTAAACTACCTACTATATATATTAGAGTGCCACCTGTACCTCTTTCTTTCCCTAACTTTGATATACACTTATTTGTGTTGTCAACTCATTCCTTGAGATCCCCTCTCTTGTGCATCACCTCTCCTCTGCCCCATCCTCTCTCATTACCACACAAGGCCAGCCCTTGTTCTGTTGACTTCGGTCAAGCTGTTCAACCTTAACTCTTCAGAGTTGACCTAGGTTAGGAATGAGAAACATGTCATGAATGTGTATCATTGTTACTCAGTCATAACAGAACCAATAATTGTTTTTGAGATATGTCTTGTTGGATGCCCATATCACATATATGTGTCATAGGAAGCATGCACCATGGGCATGGGCATATTCCAAGGTTGCATATAGATGCTATCAGAACCCTGTTTGGACAAATATGTTAGTGGGAGATTTGGTTGAGTACAGAAATAATCAGAACTTCTCAGGATAATTAGCAGAATAAGTGAATATTCTTGGGTAGAAGTGCTATTTGACACCATCGCTACATAATATGATGATTCCATGCTGATATACCATCATGAACTCTTTGTCTAGGAGTATTTTCCACTGTTCATGGAAGAATTCTCATTGACAGTGAGTATAGATCCCCTGTGTTGCAGCCTTAGCACCTAAATGTTCTGTCAGAAAATCCTTGAAACCATGCAGTAGCTAAGGAAGAATGAGATCATTATTTGGCAAGAAGGACCAATTACTGACCACCTGGAAATATGCTGCATAAGAGCAAAGATTATTTGCTGGTTGACACCTGCAGTACTTCAACTTGTTTCCAAAAAACATGTAGAGTGGCCAAAGTTTTGCATAGCTAAAGGTGGTTAGCTGAGTTCCATTGGACCAGAACATAAGTGTGGCAATGACACAAGGTGGGTCACATCCAGGCTCCATGGGTGAGTTCTGGAGGGCTTTATGTGCCTCAAGGAATGTGGTGGACATAAACAATTTGCCATGCACTCTGATGTCATATGTAGTCTCTGTGAGGCAGGTACCATTGTAGTTCATATGGTTCAAAATGAAACAGAGATGCATGAGCTGGATTCAAAATCTTTTTCTCAATGATCAAGACAAGGAAGTGATGGTAAAATCCAGGGATGGTGTAGTTTTTTGGCCCTGGATTCCTTGATCAGCTATGACATGGTACTGAGATTGAGACTGAGGAACATTTCCACCCTTGGTCGCTGCCTAACCACTCTAGAAGATTGCCATCGAACTGATTCTCCCCAAGTACCTTGTCAATGGAATCCCATGGAGCCTGTGATACAGCAGAGAGTGAAAAGCCAGGATCATCCACAATATTGAGCAACCATTTGGATTTTTGGGTGACTTGGCTCCAATACCAATCCCCAAGGCACATCAAGCATTCATTGGGATAAGGATAATACTGGTTATCAGAGGGACCAGTCAAGGCTTCTGTTGGGTTACCACATGGTGAACACATGTTCTCAATGGAATGGGGATCTTCTGGATTGTGGTAAGGAAGAGTATTGGTATCATATATGCAGAACAACCCAAACCTGTTGAGCTATGTCCTGAATATCTTGCATACGGAAGAGAACCAAGATTGAGTTGTTTGCTTGGTAGAGACAGACACAGGATTGTGAGCTGAAGAGGATAGGTCAAGTGCATCTGGGACCTGAGCATGAATTATCAGTAGACCATAGAAAACTTCCCAAGGAGGGAGTGGAAGCAGGTGTTCTGGAAGTGTTATGGTCATAATCTCTTATTCTTTTTCTTTATCTTATCAGATCACATGATAGTCACATGTGCTCATCAAGTTACACTTTCACTTTCTTAGAGCCACTAGATGGACTTGCACCACAGATGCACTTTGTTTCTTTTCCTTTTTCCCTGATAAGATCTAAGATCCTTTTCCAATATGGTTATGTATATGATTTCTCACATTCATCTCTGTCATGCTTTCATTCCATTCTTACCATCAACACATGATATTAATTACCACTCTTCCATTCCAGCGCCTATGCCTTACATATTTAATTACCATTACCCTATGCCCTACATCATAGATGTAGACACAACATGTACACACATAGTTATGAATATATAAATCCAGAGGACTACAGCTGGAATCCCCAGTCTAGTCTCTTTGGATATCTCATTCAAAGCAGGACTCAGGAGACTTTAGGGCTTACTTCCTTCTTTCATCCATTTTCCTAGTAGTTTGGTGTTGCCTGAAGCATTAGTGCTTTGGATCATTTCAGGAAGGACATTTTGAAACTGGAATCTACAACCAGTGCATCGCCGGGCACATGGCACATCATTCATTAGGTGCTGCTGTGGAGGAAAAGATGTGTAGAAGATATCGTCATTGATCAGACATATGGACAACAATAAAGTATGCATGTCTACGTATCTGATGTAAATCAGTCAAGTGCAGTTCCTTGATGGGTTCAGAGGCATGGACATGGCTTGTGCTGGAAATACTGCCATCCAAACCCAAAATGTACCCCTGGCACCATTGAGCCTGGGTTTTTTGACTTGATAAATTTGCTTTACTTTGGCAAGGGCACTGGAGAGTTGCTTTTTGCCCTTGCAACATCCTTTCTTGTGGCAAGTGAATGTGGCCAAGTCACTGAAGGCTCAGCTGCAGACACAGGTTTTGGTAAACCCCATGTCTTCACTCACAGTGTCAGCCATTTCCAGCTAGTCACATCCCAGAGCCTATTGCAAGTGCAACAGAAAAAAAAAACAATGGCAGCTGTCCCTTTTATCTTATATAACTAAGTACAGAATATTGCAACTGTTGGCCATTGGCTTGGTATATTCCAAGCAATGAATAAAAAAATTCCAAGTACAGTACTGGTGGGAAATGGAAAAACAAAGGGATACATCTTTGTAAGCTGTATAATACAAAATACAACATAATGAGAATATGGAAGGGAAGACATGAAATTGCACCAGGTCCTAACAATTAGTGTCCCATCATTATGTGGGCACCCTGCTGGCATATGTGAGCATGAAGCTCTACATACAGGACAAAGAGCTCACCAGAGTGAGTTGGGTGACAACCCAACTTGTGGAACCAGCCCCTCTGTGGACATGCAAAAGCCCCACATCCCAATGTGAGTAATGGTGGTCATATACTACCCCTTCACAGTAGATACCAACAACACCATGTTCTTTGAAGATTTTCTGGACTTTGTTTTCACCCAGGGCTAGATGTAGAGCACTCTTCCAATCATAGCATTTCTGTTCAGCATCTGCTAGTCCTGCAGTGAATACAATCTTCATCAACAATGCATCAGCAAACTTCTTCCTTAACATGTCTGGAGTGGGAAACATGGCAGATGGAAGTTGCTAACAAACACCCATTCAGAGCAATCTGGCTACAGCTTTAAAAGAGAACCATATCAGAAGTTTGACAGCATCTTCTAGAGCTTTGCTGTAAGTAACAAGGCTTACATGTTTTGAGCACCTGTAGGACTCCAAATCCATGTCAAAAAGAGAATCCCTTCTAGGAGTGGAAGGAGATAGAGACCTGTTGATGTGAGATGTTGCTTGAAATACATGAGGCTTGCTCAAGAGTGGTGACAATGAGGTTGTGTAGTATATGAATAGCTTTTTAGGAATGTTTGACATCACAATGTGCTATGTCTTGAATACAGCAGGGGAACACTTGTGATGGAGCTACTACACTGTAGGCATGTACACAAAGCAGTCACACATTGCACTATGATGTGTGACACTACATGCCAAATCAAATCCAATAATATGATATTGATAGTTGATAAATTGTTGTGTTGGGGACATAGACACATAAAATCAATGCTATTGGAGGAAGTATTTGGTAGCATGTAGATACAATTTTGGTGGTTATGAATACAACAGATGAGGAGGGGGAGATGGACTAGACCAGCACTAATGTAAAAAATTGAAGAAGTCCATCATGATGTCTGACAAAGTGCTATGCATCCTCCCTGCCAGTGGTGACATTGCTAAAAAATTTATTGATCAAACTCTTGTACAACATATTGGATGTGCTCTGGCATCAAAACCATTGAATGTTTGAATATGTAACATGAGAGTGCAAGGGCACATATCTCAATGATGATCTAACAAATAACATTAGTTCTACAGTATTTGTTAGGGTAGTTACTTACCCATGCTAATATGAATGCAACTCTTTCAATGACATACTCCACATCCAGGTTTATCAATATGAGGTCTTGTGGATTGGTTGGGCTTTGGCAAATTTCTGGAATATTGATATAGGTGGTGGAGGATATGTTCATGAGCATTTGGTGGAGGATATACTGAGTTGACATGTTCATGAACCATGAGATGGAGTCATTGGTGTGGAGAACATGCCAGAATTGGTAACCAAAGTGCATGTCCCATGTTGTGTTGGTGAGGACAAGGTTGACAGTCTTGGAGGAGACTTGTCTGTCAGGGAAGTGAGGAAGTGATGAAAAGAAGGGGTTTCCAAAGAGCAGAGAATGGGGATAGCATAACAATGATGTGACTGCATGCCACAACCTTGTGAGGTACAATGTCATAGCTTCAGGGAGCTGTGAAATGTGAGAAGTGGTACATAATTTGGCAAAATATGTATCCCAGAAAAATCATGTCATGAAGTCTGTCTGACACTGATTTGAATGCTGCATGAGATACTACAAATTGAGGTGAGCATTGATCACTGAGTTGGACAGTGAGGGGAACTTACTAGAGGCAGGTGCACCAAAAAAAACATGTTGTTTTTGCATAGCTGTCTTGACAACCAGTAGAACAACTGCTTTTGGAAATTTGAGTAAGGGAAGTATGGACTGAAATGTAGCAGGGTTCAAGATTAGGTCCCACAAGAGCATTAGCATACCATTTCTTGTGACAAGGGCCCAGAAATTGGCCTGGGTATGGAGGATTGAA
>JBBPNR010000764.1:0-17236 GCA_038091015.1 Boletus vermiculosoides
TGTAGAAGGAAATGAATAAGGGGTCTCCTCCATAACCGTAACAGATCTGGTTCATTTGTTCTATCTGACTATCTGTTATAGTTTTGGTGAATCCCTAGTTTTTTTTCTCTCACAACCCTGTGCCCATCATATGACTGCTCCTGTCACTGGACCACCCAAACCCTGGCACACCCTAGCACTTGTTTACACTTGACGCAATGTGTCTTGCAACAGCCATAGCACCACTCCCACTGCACTGCCTTCCTTAGTGCCTCTTAACCAGCCACTCTCCTGTGTCCCCCAATCCTGGATCTTCCCTGGGTCTTTCCTGGAATATCCCCTCCCAGACCTTCCCATTGCCTGCATTCCTCAGTGCCCCTCCGCACAGCTGTCATCCTGTGCTCTCCTCAGTAACTCCCTATCTCAGATGAGGCCAGAACTCACTTTGACATTGCCACCTACCTTGTGTTGTGCCCTGACCTCAGTTCATCCCATGACCACTCATGTGCCATCACAATGTATTACACCACAATGATTCCCATGACGCATTCCTACACTTGTGACCTTCCCATGGCAGCACCCACCTGCCATTCCTGTCTTTATCCTTGCTACACAGATGCTGGGTTTCCCTTTATGGATTGGACTCTTACTATATTAAGGTTAGACTGTACATGGACCACCTTACCCAGATAGGATATATCTGCCCTAAAGCCTTTATGGCTGAGGTATATAAGTTAGAGCTCCACTCTAACACCTCTTGCTCTCTAATCTTGATCTGACACCTAAAGTGTATATCTTACAGTTACTCTTGTGGTATTCAATCATTCATTCCCTACAATCCCCTCTTGCTTGATCTCTACCTCGCCCTCCCCTCCTTTCTCCTTCATTGAAGGACTCCATTGCCATCAACCCCTTTGGACTACCCTAGTCCAAAGTCTTCTTGTCAACTCTCTATTGTTGACTCATCAAGGAAGGACCCCCTTCCTACCACCTCTCCCCAATGTCTTGTCAACATTGGCTCATCGCTAGGTTCTCTACTCCCATCCAGAGAATTCAGCTTTTTCACCACTGACCTCACTATCCAAGAACATCTCCTAGGTCAAGATTATGCAACCTTATTATTCTTGAACTATCGGTCATTGTTGCACTAGGGACTCCTTTTCCCTATTGCCATTGTTGTCGCCAGGCTGTGACAAGCCTGAAGGAATCCTATTAGTTAGGACCTACAAGAGTTAGGCTCAAGGCAGACTACACTTTGTATCCACTTGTACGATTACCCCTGGTCATAATCATAATACCATCTTCTTTAGGGTGATAACTGGAAATGAAGTGGAGGCAGATGTCTAGAGCTTTCCCAAGTGAACAGAAGAAGTGCAACACAAATTTGGACCTCAATTGGAGGTGATGTGGAAAGGAACTCCATGCTTCAAAAAGCTGTGGAGTAGGAAAAAGAGTTGCTAACTCTGGAGATGTAATCATGTCATGTGTAAGGATGAAGATGCACTGTTTAGACAGGCAATTTATGACAATGAATATAGCGGTATATCCAGAGGAAGTGGGGAGTTGTTCAATGAAGTCCATGGAGATGGAGTTCCATGGCTTCTCAGGGATAGGGAGTTGCTTCAATAACCCATAGGGCTGGTGTCTTAGAATCTTTGTGTGAGCACAAGAGGTACAGGAGGAAACATATTCCTTGACAAATGTCCTGATTCCTGGCCATGTATATTTATGGCAAATAAGTTCCAAAGTCCAGTTCTGGCCAAAATGTCCAGAGAGTGATCATGTTTATATTGGAGAACTTGGAGTTGGAGGTCATTAGCATCAGGTACATAGATGCATTTATTGAAACATAGGAATCCATCTTGTCAACAGACCAGCAAGACTTGGAGAGATCTGGAAAGGACATATGGAGTTCAGCCAATGGGTTAAAGAGGAGTGTGGAGAGGATATTGCTGTGGAGCTTTTCCATATTGAAGAGAGTGCTAGCTCAGAGGACTGGAGCTGCTAGATAGGAAGCTCAGAGGGATGAAGTGAGCTGTTCCTGAGTGAATACTGGATGGAAATTGTGTGGATTGATATGAGCATAGTCCTTATTTCCCTCTTTGGGATAGACATTCCAGCACCTAGTGAAAGCATCAGGCTTTATGCCAAGGTGTCTGGGACAGAAACAAATAACCATGTTGAACTGGGAGAGGAACTCCAACCACTGGGCCTGACGCTGGATCAGGAGTTTTGAGGTCACAAAATACTCCAAGTTCTTGTGATCGGTGACAGTATTGATCAGAGTGCCAGAGCCTTTGAGATAATGATGCCAAGTCCAGAAAGACTCATGGATGGCAAGGAGCTCCTTGTCTTGTCACAGGTGTCATAGTTGAGCTCTGGAGCAGAGAGAGTATGAGAGTAGAAACAGACAGGCCAAATCTCATCATCTGGGCAGCAGATGGAGAGAATTCTAGCAATAGCATAGTTAGAAGCATCAGTTTCTACAATCAACAGAGCATCAGGGATCCAATGTGTTAGGATAGGAGCTGTGGTGAAGGCTTTCTTCAACCTTTGGAAGGCAGAATGACAGTTGCTAGAGAAGGATCAAGGAGTATCCTTGTGCATGAGAAGTGTGAAAGACACAATGATGTCAAAGTAGTTTTCTATGAAACACTGATAGAAGTTGGAAAACCCAAGGAAGGACTGAATGTCCTTCACTTCCCAAAGCTCTGGCCATTTCTGTATGGTTTTGACTTTCTCAGAAGACATGGTAAGGCCAGAGGGTGACATGTAGTAGCCTAGGTATTTGGTAGAGTCAGTGTGAAACTCACACTTCTCTGTTTGTGGAGTTATTGGAGAATCTCTCAGACATTCTCTTTGTGAAAGATCTTGTCCTCAGAGTAGATCAGAATATCATCCAGGTAGACTATGATGCAAACACCTAATAGATTTGTGAAAATGGTATTAAGGAATTGTTGCTGGAATGCCACAGGGGCATTAGTGAGACCAAATGGCATGACTAGCCACTCATATGAGCCACAGCACATCCAGAAGAACATCTTCCATTCATCTCCCTTGGCAATGTGGACTAGATGGTATGCATGCTGGAGGTCAATTTTGGTGTAGATCTTGGCATGGCTTGGAGTGTCTAGGAGGTTGGAGGTGTGGGAAAGGGGGTAGCAATCTTTCTTTGTGATCTTGTTGGGTCCTCAGAAGTCAACACAAGTCAGAGGGAACCATCCTTCTTGTGAACAAAGAGGACTGGAGTGGTGTGAGTGGAGGAGAAGGGACAGATGAATCCCATTGCTGGGTGCTCATCAAGGAACACATGAAGGGAGCTGAGTTCAGAAGGGGAAAGGGAATAGGTGGTACCCAGTGGAGGAGATGCCCCTTCCTTTAGATTGTACTCATAATGTGGAGCAAGCTTGAAAGCCCTACTCTTGCTGAAGACATTAGCAAAATTGTGGTACTCTGGAGGAACTCTGGAGAGATCAGACTGCTCTGGAGGAGTGATGGTAGCGGAGCAGAGATTGCTCTCCTGGGGATGGAGTTGCAGGCTGAATTGAACAAAGCCTTCAAGGCAACAAGCCAGTGCAAAGGCAGGGGCACTGACAAGTGCAATGGGCAGAACCTTGTAATTGGAGAAACACAGTGAATCAGAGGGAATAGGTTCAGCCAGAGAAGAGGGTTCCAAAGGCTGCAGAGAAGAGCTTGGGAGTGCTGGCAAACTTTGTTCAGGTGATTGAAATGAGATATTGCTTATAACCCAGTCAATCAATGGATTGTGGCAGATAAGCCAGTTGTGTCCTAGAACAAGAGAACAGGTAGAGTCCAGTGGAGTGGCATAAAATGTTATTGGAGTGATATCACTGGTTGTAAAATGAATAGAGAGGTTGATGGCTTGAGTAATGGTGCTATTGGATGTTCCATTGAAGAGGTGAAGTTGGAGCAGGGGCATAGGATAGGTGAAAGTGCATGTTTATTCACAAACAAAGTATTGATGAAACAATCAGAGGAGCCAAAGTCTACAAGTGCAGAGAAAGGAATGATCAGATAAGATATGAGAGAGATGAAGGGCATAAGTGATTTGGAATCAGAAAGAGCAGACACATTGAGATGTATCCCCTTAGGTACATGGGTGGGTTCAATGCAACCTCCAGTCTATGCAGAGTCATGGAGGTTACTACTTATTTTTTTGTCTCTGGGATGGAGACCTCCAGTTTAGTTTCCAGAGTTGTGGTGGTGGCTGTGTGACCCTTGGCTGCCCTAGAAGTGGACTTCAGGCAGTCTTTAGCCATATGGCCAGTGAGACCACAAAACATACATAACTTGTTGTTGAAATTGCACTTGCATTCTTCCAAGCTGAGCTTACTGTCCTTTCCTCATTTTGACAACAAGTCTGGCTTTGGAGATGTTGTGGCACCTTTGCCTTTGAAGTCCTTAGACTCTTTTGAGTTTCTGGAGGGAACAAGGAGGTGAGAGGAGGTGGACAATGTGGGGGTGGATGATTTCTCCTTGAAAGTGGAGAGCTGATTGGTGGATGGTTTCATCTGGTGATTGATGTCAAATTTGCACTCCCAGTAGTGTGTGTTGATCACCTGAGCCAGATGGCAGAGTTTGGAGAGTGTGAGGGGCCTCCCAACATGAAAGATTTTGTCCTTGATGCAGTCTGCCAGACTGTTGTAGAAATGGTGCCAGAGGGCATCTTCTCTGTAACCTCAGACTTGCAAAGCAATTCTGTTAAACTCAACCACATATTTATTGACATGTTGGCTGTACTTCATGGACAAGTGATTGAGCTAGTGCTCCACATCTCCAACAGGGTCATATGGACCAAAGTTTGCCTGGAGTTCTGTTACGACTACGACCAGTAGTCATACAAGTAGACACGAAGCGTAGAGCCGCCTTGAGCCTAACTCTTGTTGGTCCTAACGGCGTAGGATACCTTCAGGTTTGACGCACAACCTGGCAACAAACAATGAGAGATACTATCAGGAGTATCCCGAGGGAAGCTGCGACCGAGAGTCCAAGAGAGACAAGGTCAGATGACCTGGTCCTAGGCGAGAGTCTTGGATACCGAGGTTGGTGGGGAGCTGGTTGGGTCCTCTATACCAGAGTAGAGAACCTGGAGACTAACCAACGATGGTAAGCCGTTGGTAAGAGAGCAGTGACCGAGCTGCTCAACCTTGAGGACCTTAGAAGAATCTAAGGTATTGACAACGGAGTCTTTCAATGAAGAAGGAAAGAGGGGAGGGCGAGAAAGAGGTCAAGCAAGGGGATGTTGCAGGGAACGGATGATGTATACCACAAGAGTAACCGTAAGGGGTACACTTTAGGTGTCAGATCAAGGTTAGAGAGGTTAGGTGTTCGAGAGGAGCTCAAACTTATATACCCCAGCTGTAAGGGCATTAGGGCAGGTATATCCCAATCTGGTAATGGTGGTCCGTGCACAGTCTAACCAATATAGTAAGAGTCCATATCCACAATAGGAAACCCGGAGTCAGTGTGGTGAGGATATCGCCCAAAAAGGCAGGAGGGGTCTGCTGTGGGAAGTTCACGGGTGGAGGGATGTGTCATGGGAATCATCATGGTGCGATGCATTGTGATGGCATGTGAGTGGTCATGAGGGGTGAGGTGAGGTTGGGGTGCAGCATGAGGTGGTGGTGATGTTGAGGAGAGATCTGGCCTCAACTGAGATGGGAGTCACCAAGGAGAACACAGGAGGGCAGCTGTGTCAAGGGCACTGAGAGAGAGCAGTGCGGAGAAGATCCAAAGGCACAGCAGAAGGGCTGTATGAGGATTCAGAGGGAGAGGGAAGATCCTGAGGGGATATTCCAGGGAGGATCTGGGGAAGATCCAGGATTGGGACACAGGGGCTGGCCATGTCAAGAGACACAGAGAGAGGATGGTGTAGGAGGGGGCGAAGTCAGTCGTTGCAAGATGTGTCGCATCAAGCATAAACGAGCACAAGAAGCACTAGAACGGGAGTTTGGTGACAGAAAGGTCATGAGATGGGCACATGGTCATGGTTAAAGAAGAAAAAGGCCAGGGGTGCACCAAAACTGTAACAAGTTCTAGGACAAACTCCTTGAAATTGTCCATTCAAAGAGGATGCTGAGTTGGATCTTCCATCTGGAGGAGGTCCAGTTTGAACCATTTCAAAGCCATGCCCTTTAGGTATAACTGTACAAAGGTAACTTTGGTGTGATTGGTGCTGAAAGCCTTAGAATGGTCTTGGAAGTTTAACTTGCATTGTACCAAGAAAACTCAGAGTTTTCAGGAATCTGTCCCATCAAACTGATCCAGTTCTCAGACTTTGGTATGGAGGGTAGAGTTGGAGGTGGGACAACGAGTGGAGCAAGTGAGGCCATTTATGGTGTTTGCAAGAAGGATGAGGGTGTTTCACAAAATGTGCTTATCATCAGAGTTATTAGTGGGATTCTCATAATCTCCAGGGAAATTGGGGTCATTGTCAGGATTATCTCCAGGGAAGTCAGGGGCACCTGGAGCATCATCATTGTTGGGGGTGCAGAAGGTGGATGCTCTATGGTTGGTACACTGACTGACATAAGAAGAAGACTTGACTTCTTCTTCTTTGTTGACTTCCTCAATGCATGCTCCCAGAGTAGGAGATTCTGGGTGAGCACATGCTTGTGAGAGAGAACCTGGAGTGTGTTGGACAGAGAAGCTTTGGAATTGATCTATGAGTTCAGGCCTTGTTGACTGCTTCCAAAAAAGCTTAAAGGATTATACTTGGAGATGGAGGGTAATTTGCATCTAAGGCACAAGTGCAGGACCTGGTGGTACATGTAGCCATGATTAGAGATGTGTGTGTGTTTGGATTTGGGTATACTATGGGATTGTGCTCTAGTTGTAACTCTGGAATGCTGGAGTTAACTGGGAGGTTGGAACATTGGCCTCACCATATGTGGTAAACCTTTACACAAGTCTTGAGTCCCATATTTCAGAGTGTCAGAAGTAATAAGACTTAAGATATGGGACATCAAGTCAAGTGGAGGTTTCAGAGGTGAGTCATCAAGCTCAGTTGGAGAGGAGTAGAGGATAAAACTAATATTTGAACTGAGGAGTTTACAGGAGGATCTTGGAGTATATATAGCATGGAGGAGCATAGCATTAGTAATGGAATTCATATGATTTGTAAAGGTTCAGAGTACAAGTGTTGCTGGAGCTATATATGCTTCTAAGCAAGACACAGGTTTGGAGGTAAGTAAAAAGTGGAACTAGTGCAAATAGGGAACAAGGGAAAAATGAAGTGAAGTGGAATGAAATGGAGATGGATATATACAGATATATTTAACAAGTCTGGAGATCAGGAAGTGCATCTCTAAGGAGAACACACCAGAGTTCATAGCAGGAGTAACAGATTTGTACTTAAGAATTTCAGGATATGACAACTGGTTGCACTACATTATCTGAGCAGTTTTCCAGTCTACATTCTTCTCAAGAATAACACTATCATCCATCATATCCATATCCATAACAGCACTCTGCTGAAAAAATGTAACTTTGTATGAGCTCTTGGTAATTTCAATGCCCATATACAAATCCTCCTTGCTATCTATTTTCATATTCAAGTTGTGCAGACAATTGCTTCATGCTACATAATGGATATTTGGACTGTAAAAGAGGTTGAAACCTCACATGAGTAATATGCTTTCCATTGTCACATAATCTAACAAAAATAGATAGCATATTGTTAAAATTAGATGTTAAGTGCATGATTATTATTATAAAGAAGTGGGATATCATTCCTCAATCATTTCTGAATTACTTAATGAAGAAAATGAAGATACCAAGCATTGGTACTGTGGTCTTGCCCAAAATGTTATTAAATAATGCTAAGATAGAATGGATGAAGCATTACAGCTCAATCTTTCCCATGAGGGCCTGGTATTCTTCTATTTCATTTGGCTGCTGAATAGTACCACAGAGATTGTCAAATGTCAATTTCCTTCTGTTACCATGTCAGCACAAATCCTTTGTAAGATCCTAGGGAAAATACTCAATAATTGCAAAACCACCAGAACAAGCTGAGTTCTATGAGATTCTCAGTCAATATGGATACTCATCAGGCTGCAAGTTACATTTACAACAACTGCAGCCATGCAAGAGAAGAAATGCAATATGAATGAATTGCATGGGGCTCATGTTATAGCATAGTCTTGCTGTCTATGAGAAAAGACTATCAATGCCTGTTTGAGTGCTGATATTGCACAGAAGTTGAGTTCCATTGGGCTTAAGTAAATACTGGTAGTTTAATTCAGTTGAGTGCTGTAATTAACCATAAATGAGTCTCAGGCATGTCCAGCAAGCACATGTTCAAAAAATGGATTTGATGGACAATGTGGATTGTCTTCTTTCTCTTCTTTCCAATCACATCAAGTCCTCACTCAAGGCTGGTTGCAGGGCTTGGAAGCAAGGCCATTAGAATGATTCTCAAGCTGGTCCTTATCTACTTGTCCCAGATGTTCCTATCACCACTTGTTCTATATTTTGATGTCACCCACCTGCACAATATTGGCCTTTTCATAATAACATTGAGGAATAAATATTTATTGATATTTACCTCAACTTTCCTTCTCTTGGTGACCCTGACTCTGACTTATCACCCAAGGGTCTGAGCCTCAAAATGTGAATGAAGAGGTTTCACTTCTGAAGAACTTGCTACTTACAATTCTAGTTTAATCCAAATGTTAGCAAAGATTTGACTATGCATCATCATATAGATTTTTTCACATAACAGATGTAAGTTGCATTATCTCCATTTCATATTGGTGTTACAGATATTACTGGTCCTCTCTTATCTTCTTTTTATTACTCATTTTTGTTATGAAAGAAGGGAAATTACTAATTGTAGTAGGATGTGGTGGAAGGTGAAAGAACAATCAGTAATTAAAGTGGATAATAATCAAGGAAAAAGAGAGTACATAAAAGAACACTTGATAAATTATCAGGAAAAAAAAGGAAAAATAAGTGCATCTAGCAGTGTTTCAACAAAAGATTGTGTAGAGATAAATGATAAGCATAGGTTGGTAGTCAAAGTAGAAAAAAGAGTAGTCCTGATAACAGATTATAACAATTTTCATATCTCCTTAAAAATATAAACTATGGTGACCAACATTGTCCACAAATTTCTGCATATCATCTTTCTCTACCATCATTGAGCAATAGGAGATTGATGTCTGCTTCCTTTCCCTTGATGGACAATAGCATTCCATGCTTGAAAGGGTACTCATTGGAGAAAATTCTCTTGTCACTTGTGGGACAGGTCAGTCTGACACATTTTGTTCACATTTCTTAATCACCTACTCCTAGCAGAAGATCAGTCTACTACCCTCCAACAACAACAACCATGAGAGGCAATCTTGAAACAACCCATAGAAACCTGCAGCAACCAATAGTAACCAACAGCAACTTCCAAATTGAATGAAAGGAGCCTTGCAGCCACAGAAAACAACCAAGCATAGTTAATCAACAAGTATACATGCATCTTATGCCCTTTGTGCATTTGTTGTGAACCAAAATAAAGTAGATCCATACTATACAACAGAGATTGCAAGGCCATATGACCAAGCAACCCCCTTGCCAAATCTAGGAGTACAAGTTCCACTTACAACAAACATGTGAATTGACAATACAACCAATATCTTGATAAAATGGAAATACAATGGTTTTTTGTTGGATAAAAAGCATGCCAAGCATTTATTCTCATTCATTCAATATGATATCCTACTTTTGAGTAGACTTGCCTTGACAACATGTATTCTATCTACCACCAGAAAAAGCATCAAGTTATTGAAAAGTTTTTGATCAACTCTCATATACCTGAATTATATAATTGATTGTGTAATATATATTCCCGATACGGTAGTAGAGGGTCTATGGGGACCACTTATGATTCATGTTTGGCGGGCGGATGTTCGTTTTTACGTTTATGTTTATTTATATTTACATCCTCTTTCCACATTTGGCACTGTCGCGAGGGCATCAGTGATCGATTGATCTTGTGCTGTTGTTTCGGTATTGTTTCACCAAACGGTCTGATAAATCTTATGCTGGACGCTGGAGCCTCGTCGACATCCTCTGCCCTCATGCAACTTGATGGTCAGTCTGTTGATGGGCGCATTGATGATAGCATTTCTCATTGCATTGTTTCGTCTACTATTGCTTCCCTTTGAGCACCTGGAACTGTATTGGACAGGGCCATTATCCAAGCTGAATTTCGTGGGACATCCTTTACGGCTGACGTCCCAGTGCATGTTGATGACATTGATTGTGATGTCATTGTAGGTCGTGAGTGGATTGCTCTTTTCCACTTAGTTGTTGATGATCACCCCAACACTGTGTGCAATGTGCACGATGGTTTTGTTCCCTCGCGCTCCGAGGAGTCTTCATTCTCCACTTTGCCCCTTCCTGGGAGTATGTCCACAGCATTTGTTGCTGATTGCAATGTCGCGTCAGGTTCCATGCCCTCAGGTGATGTTCAACGTTCACAATCTGTGCAGTTGCTTGAGAATGCCCTGCATTCTGACGAGCAGGCTTCAGGGGCATGGACAATGTTTCATTCAGACGTTGATGTGTTGTGTCGGTGCTGTGTGATGCATGGAGTCACGGTTGCAGATGGTGTGGGTTATGGTGATGTCTTGTTGAGGCATTTTTTTACAGGCATGTGTGCACTCGCTGGGGAAGAAGACAGGCATCTTGCATGCCGGGATGTCTGTTGTGGTCTGCAGAGCCGCGCAGATGTTGTCAGGTTCCTCATTGGCTCTGTGTTGCAGCCTGATGTCCATTATCCAACAGACCGTTTGTCTATGATTGCTCATGCAATCGGCCTCATAACCTCAGGTGTTGGAGTCGAGCGACGAAAGTTGGTTTCTATGCTCCAAGATTTCAAGTCTGGTTGTACTGTAACTCCTCATGAGGTTGTACCTGAAGTGCTGTTTGGCAGCATTGAACGTCTGGTCCGGGGTTCCCTGCTGTCACTCAGTTTTGTGCATGGTATTCTGCTCAGTGGAGATCGAGATTGTTTGCATGATGCTCTCATCTTGCATATATCTCAGGGGGATTGTGCTGAGCATTCCCGACTGAATCATCCTGGTTGTTGCGTTGTTGTCCATCAGTATCTAACAGACTCGACATCATGTGTTAGCAGTGTCTTGCAGATTCATGTCTTGGCTGCAACTTGTCAGTATATCAGGCTGCTTCCTCTCAGGCGACTACTGCGACTCCAGGGTGTGTCGTTTGATCCAAGGTCGAGCCTTGCGAAACTTCGTCAAACATTACGGACATATACTGATCATCTCAGGCAGGAATGGGGTCGACACCAATGTACTAATATTTCACACATTGATTGGCCTGTCCTTATACCAGATCAGCGAAAGATTGAGATTGTGCGAGGTTTCCAAGATGCAACATTGTCACATGCTTTGAAGACATTCATTTGTGCATCATGTAGCGCAATCCGAAACTGTGCAGACATAAACGTTGTTGATCTTGTCGACGTGGATCTCAATTTGCTCAAGAGGCCAGATAAGCGTCTTGTGGATGGTGAATTAGTTCACGCACGATGGATTGCTCCACAGTGTGTGGGACCGTCATTCGAGACACTGCATGAAATCTTACATGATGTCCTTGTTGCGTGAGAAGGTATTGATATGTCTGACGGTCAGGTGACAGGGCTGTGTCTTTGTGGCTCATGTTGGGGGGGTTTGAGAAAGGGGAAAACTCCTGACCTTTCCTTGGTGAATCACATGTTCCTTGGCAATATTCCGCCAGAGTTGTGTGAATTGACTGTTGTTGAAGAGGCTATGATTGCCCGTTGCAGGGCAAAATCATGGATCATACAGCTCCAGGAGGCAGAGGGGACTTTGGTTCCTAACGCTCAGCATGGGATGCATGGCCATATAATTGTATTTCCACAGAAACCTGAGAGGGTAGTCAGCCTTCTTCCACCTCCCATTGAAGATGTCGTCACCGCAATATGTGTGATCTTTGTTGGTTCATCTCCACCATCAAAGGAGTGGTTACAGAAGCATGCACGTCCTTTTATCGTTAGAAAGGAAAAGGTGTTTGCTGCTTTGTTGTGGTTGCAAGAGCACAACCCTTTTTACAAAGATGTCCAGATCAACCATGGTGCATTGCAATCGCTTGACGACAAGGACCTATTGCCTGTCCACCTTGAAGTGGTTCCCCAGACATTTGGCAATGACTGTCTTACAGCACAGTATGATAACATGCAGGGTAGCCCCTCCCTGCAGACTGAAGCGGGTGAGAGTGTAGCCAGCGATGTGTTTGAATTGGTTGTTGTTGCAAATGTTGACCCAAATGCACCCTCTCACGTTCTCCGTGCGGCCGCGATGGAGCATGTCATGAAAATGGGCAAGGGTTATGTCCAGGTCCCACACGGTGCGAGACTGGTTGGGGACATCAACAATCCAGCCTTCTTTCCTCTGATATACCCAACATTGTTTCCTTATGGTCTGGGTGCCCCCGAAGACTATAATAGGCATCACTGGGTATCATTGAAGCGACATGTCAAGCACTGGTTAGAATTATCTGATCCTCAATTTCGGACACACTATTTATTTATTTTCACAGCGTTCAATGTGCTTCAAAAGAGGAGTATTCTTCTCCACTCCAGTATAAAAATCAAGCGTGGACTGTTTGATGCTTTTACAACAGACTTCACAACGGTTTCACCATCTGCAGTTCATGCAGTGGCCGAAAGGCTTGTTGGTGGTGACCACATAACCTGCTTCACTGGGGAGGAGAAGAGGGTCTGTGAGTTGCTGAAGCAAGTATCCCATGTGACATCGCGCGTTGAAGGATCAAGTGGTGCAAGGGTTTTGATGCGTAACGAGATTAGAGCTCTCATGATTGAGAAGGGCCTACCGAGCTTCTATGTAACAATGAACCCAGCGGACGTGTATAACCCCATAGTTAAGTTTATGTCAGGTAGCGAGTTTGATCTTGACAACATGTTACCAGAAGACGATCCTGATTTCTGGTCGCAGTCGATACTGATTGCAAAAAATCCAGTGATTGCTTCCCAGTTTTTTCATACACTCATGACCACTTTCCTTCGCACAGTGTTGTGTTATGACGATGGCAGGCTCTCTGCCACATCTCATGGTGGGCCTGCAGGCATACTGGGCCATGTAAGTGCTTACTACGGGTGTGTTGAGTCACAGGGTCGGGGTTCCAAGCATGCCCACTGGTTGATCTGGCTGACAGATAGTCTGAATTCAGATGAAATCAAAGATAGAGTACTAGGTGGTGATGTTGAGTTTCGGGATCGGTTGCTTGCATTCTTGGATGACACCATCTCTAGTTCCATTCCGGAGGACCCTCTTCCCAAGATAGACATACCTTCCTCGGCACACCATCCATGTTTGGTCCGGGGACCCTCTTTGGAGGGTGTTGATGATGACCCAGGCATCCTTCCAAAGCAACAGAAGGACATCTGTCATCTAGCAGCTGCTTGTCAAGTACATAAACACACTACAACCTGTTTCAAATATTGGAAAGGTCCACCTGAACCCAGGGAGTGCCGTTTTGGCCTGGACCATAAGAATTATATTGGCAGAAGCTATGTTGATGAGGAAACTGGTGGTTTACACTTACGTTACCTGGACGGAATGGTCAATCGTTACAACGAGACAATTCTCGAGTGTCTTCGTTGTAACATGGACATTCAGTTTGTGGGAACTGGACGCTCAGCGAAGGCTGTTCTATACTACATTACCGACTACATCACTAAAACTCAGCTGAAGGCTCATGTGGCATATTCAGCATTAGATGTTGCAGTGAGCAAGCTGGGGGACTATGACCCAACAGTGGATGATTTAAAACTGCGAGCGAAACGATTACTGCAGAAATGTGCACATTCCATGATCTCCCATCAAGAGCTCTCAGCTCAGCAAGTGTGTTCATATTTGCTTGGCCATGGGGATCATTACACAAGTCACTCCTACCGCAATCTATACTGGACTAGCTTTGAACATGTCATTGAGAAGGACCATCCAAGTCCCGAATGTTATCAGCATGGCCCTGCCTTGCAGCCAGCCTCAGATGGGACTCAAATCTCAGATGGTAATGACGATAGTAGTGAAAATAAGGCTGATGATGCTGCTAGCATTCAGCTTTCTGTATCAGAGGATTTGGAAGACCTGGTTGAGAATGCAGAGCCATCCCCCGATGAGTATACAATAGGAACCGACAATGAAGGAAACATTGTACCGCGTACCAATCAGGTGGATGACTACCGTTTCTGTCCACGTGAGCTAGAGTCCATATGTCTGTGGGACTTCTGTGCACAGGTTGATAAAACCATGAAAAGGGCACGTCAAAGGGTCGACTTGAATGATGGAGATAGTGAGTCCAGCAGTTCTTCTGATAGTGATGTCAGCATCTCGCCCACAGGCACTGACTCTTTTCCAATGCAGAATGACATACTGAACAACTGCTCGTACCGTCGACCCCACTTTATGTTTTTGCCATATCATGTGGAACATCGGACGTGGCAGGCTTGAGTGCGACATCCCCAAAGACGATACATACCAGTTCCGGTCGGTCCAAGCATGCCCCGGCAAGATCGAGAAGATACCAAGGCACGGCATGCGCGGTTGATGCTCATTCTGTTCAAACCTTGGCGACGTGCTTCTAACCTTCATGGGAATTGCAACAGTTGGTTAGACGCATATGACTCATGGGTCAGTGATCGAGATGGGACATACTCTTGCAAACAGAAGCATATTGACAATATTCGAGCGATCCAAGAATGCAAGGATGCCCGTGATGATGACATTGCACGGCGCCAGCGGCAAGGGGGCAAGAAGTTCGATAGAACTGTGCCTCTTAATATCATTGCTGATGGACGGGATGAGGAGCTTCACTCGCATGATATTGGAGGGTGCGAGAGTAATCGCTTGCAGTTTTTGACATCCCTGGTGGAATGTTGGTCGAGGCAGAGGCACCTGCAGCAGATCACCTGCATTGAATGTGTTTACCATCTGGAACAGTCAGGAAGGTTTGATCTTGCATCTGTTGAATTGGATGAGCGTCTACCTTGTTTCGAGGGGCTTTGCAATGAGTCTGACATATCGGGTTCACTTCAGACACTTGAAGATGAATGGAGAGCTGCATACAGTGAATGGCTCGAGCGATCAAAGCGGCGGTTACTTGCCATGGGTCTCTACCCTGCTGACCATGTGTCCCGCCCAGAGGTGCTTCATGCTGAGATTCGCAGTCTGAACCCAGCAGAAACAGTGACAGCCAATGGAGGGCCTCACCAGAATCGTCGGTTTTCCCCCAGCATCGCTAATCTTGTATTGCCTTGCTCTGCGGATTGTCCTAAATCAGTTGCTGATCTGATTGCAGATGAGTTTGCTTTGAATGTTGAGCAGCAGTGTGCATTCATGTTGGTCACACAGCAAGTAATGCTGGATCGCCCGCAGCCACTTCGGATGTTTATAGGTGGTCCTGGAGGCACAGGGAAAACACGAGTGATCCATGCTATTCAGAAGTTTTTCTTGCGGACGGAACAAACCTGGCGCTTTCGTGTCTGCTCATTCATGGGTGTCGCCGCTAGAAATATTTCAGGATCGACACTGCATGCCGCTCTGAATCTCAATGAAAGAAGGGAATCTGGATATTCGGGAAAGAGTAGGCGTGATCTGATTGCAAAATGGGAAGGGGTGGATTTCCTCCTCGTGGATGAAGTGTCTGTAATCGGTCGTAAAATGCTTGTCTCCATTCACGAGGCATTGTGTATCGCCAAAGGCAACGACTTGCCTTTTGGGGGTGTTAATATTGTCTTTGCAGGGGACTTTGCTCAGCTGCTGCCAGTCGGTCAACGGTCCTTGTATAGTCGGACAAATACGCACAGCACAGGCAATGCCAGAGCACAGGCAGATGTGTTTGGATGAGTCTTGTGGCTATCTGTAGACATTGTTGTCTTGCTAACACAAGTCATGCGGCAGTCTGGTGATGCAGATGTCGCATTTGTAGAATTGTTGAACCGCCTGCGTGTTGGTAAGTGTACTGATGATGACTATCATCTGTTGCAGTCAAGATTGCTGAGTACCGTTCATCCGTCGTGGAACGACGATGGATGGTTGGATGCGCCGATCCTTGTGTCAAGCAATGAGGTAAAAGATGCCTTGAATGAGAGGGCAACGCTTGCCTTCACTCAACACATTGGTCGCCCGGTGCACTGGTATGATTCCACCGATTGCATGGATGGCTCAACACTGGGACCTGATGAATCAGTCTTCATCAACCGGCTGCATTTGGGCAAAACACACCAGCGTTTGGGACGGATCCCACTTGTGATTGGTATGCCTGTCATGATTATGCAAAACTTTGACATTGAGTTGGGCATCGTAAATGGGTGTGTCGGTACCTTGCTGAACGTGCGATATACTGTTGATACCAACGGGCGGCGTCAAGCAGTGTTGTGCATCATCCATACACCATCAACTACAGATGAACCTCTTCCTCATCTGCAGCCTCATCACTCTGTTGTTCTCACAGACACTGTTGACATACGTCTTCAACATCCATTTTACGGCAAAGACTTGAAGTTCAGGCACACTCAGGTACCTATCTTGCCAGGTTTCGCAATGACTGTGCATAAGTCGCAAGGATTGACATTGGAGCGTGTGCTGGTTGATCTTGAAGGAAGCAAGGAAACTGAGTCCCCTTGCATAATGCTTTCATGCGCAAAGTCTTTGGCAGGGCTTCTGATTTTGCACCCGTTCTCTATTAACCAAATCACATGTCGGCAGAGCGAGGACATTCGACATGAAACCAGACGACTCGAAATCCTGAATCTCTTGACATTGATTCGGATCTCGGATGGGCCCCAGCTCACTCAAGCTGAATGTGATTTATCTGCACTTACAGGCAGAACCTGTCGAACATTGACTGTATCCTCAGAGACACTTGCGGCATGTTTACAGCGCACCTGCGATGTTTCGACAGTATTGGACGACGTTGAGCAGGGTGTGGCGATCCAATGCGACACGACGACCCCCCATCCCAACAAAGCACCCCATGTTCTACACAAGCGTCCCCTGAAGCGAAGAGTGGAGACCATCGTCGGGGAAGATGACAATGATCTCCGACGCACAAGAGGTGAGTATTGAGACCTGTACAGTTGCATTGAATAAGTTTTTGACTTGTCCCCTAGTTCGACGTTGTTGATCAGTGATCGGTTAAAACTCGGGTTAGATTGTACTTCACCGGGTCTCAC
>JBBPNR010000765.1:0-17212 GCA_038091015.1 Boletus vermiculosoides
ATCCCGATCATGTACGGTGAGGGGGATCGGTCGGTCGGTCGGCTCCTGGAATACGTTCTGACAGGTTCGGGCGACATTGCGATTCTCGCTTGGACTGGACGTGCGGGCAACTACAACAGCCGCCTACCTGTCTATCTCACGGTCTACAGCCAACTCGTCCCGCCGCACATCCCACAACCCATCGAGATGGCTGAGATGGACAAGATCGTCGCAGCATTGCATTCATCCTCTCCAGACCTTTCCATGGCTGTGAGGCTGTATGACCGCCTGAACGAGCTTCCTTCACCTTCCATCGCTCCCACTCGACTACGACTTCCTGCCATCGTTTTTCACCTCCCTGAACCCGTCCATGTCTCAGGTCCAGATCCAGCGACGAACCTCCACCTCCACGTATACCATGCGACGACGACCGCATTTGGAGAGATAGAGATCAAGACAGCCGAAAACTGGAGTGGGACCAAGGATCTCTATCTCGTCCATCCGTGGATCCGCCCGTTGCTCGACCAAGCGTTCTCGGGCGGTGCGGCCGCGCTCGACAAAACGACACAAGCCCTCCGGTTCGTCGCTTGTCTGAGACAACCGTTTGGTGCACTCTTGTTCGAGCCGTTGTCGAGGGTAGAGTATAAGCGCGTTGCTGCGGACTGTTTGATCATGGTTCGGATTCGAGAGGAGGTGGAGTTGGTGGAGTTGTTGGACGGGATTCGTACGATCGAGGTGGTGCGGTAGTCTTTTCATTTTCCGAGGTTCCATCAAAGAGCCGCGCGCTCGTGCATGAGCTTCCCCACGTCAGATGTGGTTCATTAAAGGGTTGGGTTTCTGACGGACACCTTATACACAATGTTATCCGCACTCTACCAATTCAATCGTCCGGTACTTCGGCAATCGTGTTGGTTGTGATAGTACAAGTACTACACGGATAACTACGGGACAGACCTCAAGTGCCCTATTATACTACATCTCAGCATAACTTAAAGCGTGCATTGTTTAAAATGCGCATTCACAGCAGACCTCACAAGGAACGGGATAGATGCTCTCGTGATCTGCTTCCCGCACCTGTAACAAAAATGCGTGCTGCACCCCGGGGTCGCGCACTGAGCGTCGGCGTTGTAAAGAGAATACGGTGCCATCAACGACGGTCCCGAAAATGGCATATACTGTATATTCAACTCACCGTCATGTGATTACATCCCCCATTCTTCTGAACCGGAGTACGGCATTCTGTGACCAAAGATCAGAGACTCATCGTATTGTTCTTCGAAGCGAGCAAACGAGAGAGAAAACTTGCTTACTTGGACAGTACTTCCACCCCATCTGTCTCACGAGATACCCCAGCTCCTCCGTTCCGTCACAAGAATGTTTCGGTCCATCTCCCGAAAGGCTTTGCTGACAGTTCTTGCACCAGGTATGCCTGCATCCCGGGAGCGGACAATGGAGTTCTTCCGATTGTTCATAGTCTTCCTTGTCGACGAACGCGGAACGATTGCACCTTGCTGCCACGTGAGTTTCCAGGGAACACGAAATAGGTATGTCTAAAACGCGTTCGATCACCTGCGACAATGTACCCGCACACATAAATGCGCCATTTCGAGCTCGGTCCAGATCGCATACTGTGCTTCGGATACCCCGAGTCGTTGAACCAAGGTTCCGGATACGACTGTTTGTGAGCCTCGTCAGCAACAAACATAACAACTGTATCGACAGCTGCCACAACTCACCAGAAGGATTTGCATTTTCTTGATCAGCCATGCACAGCGGGCAGAATACGGGGAACCTGCGTTCCTCGATCTTTGAACATACATGTCCTGCAAGACAATCCCTACAGAATCCGTGAGCACAAGGAAGAAGATGGATCCCTTCCTCCTCAGGTATATCCTCAAAACAGATCACGCATTCAAAACACGTTGTTTCTTCGTCGGATCCTTCGGACGGGAGCGAGATCGTGCTAGGCTTCGGGTTCGTAGGGGGAGACGATTGATCATCTGGGAGGAATATCCGGCAGTGTCGTTTGGTCTGCTCGTACGGTACGAACGTTGTCCTCGGCTGTAATTCTGCCATGCGTGCACTTGACCCTTCTCCCAACGACCTGACGCCGACACGTCCAGCGTGCCTGCGGCTCACCGTTGGCGCAGCCCTACCGACGTCAAACGGAGTCCTTTCCCACCGTTCCCTGTGATTTGATCCGGAGGGCTGTTCGCTTGGACGTCGGTGCCGATCTCGGTCTCTGTTTGCATCTCTTCCTCTGTCTCTTTCCCAATCCCGTCCTCGATCGTCTATTTCTCCCACGACCCTCAACAACGCCACGCTCTCGTTGATCGCCAACGACTCGGCCTCTGACAACAACGTCGCAGCTCCTGCCGCAGGGATAAATGTACATATCGTACAGCTCGTAAACAGCTGCGCCTGCCACTGTCTATCGCGCGTCACCAAGTGGTTGTCCACCGGCAAGATCCCCGATATGCGGGCGGCTGTTTGCTCCAAGGATGTGTTGATCACAAGGGCGAGCGTTGTACCGTGACCGTGGCCGTACTCCGACGGAGCGAGAGCGAAGTCGAGTACAAGAAAGACGTCCTTGAAATTTTCGCGGAACTTTAGACATACCGTCGTGCTTGTACTGCGGCTCACGACCATGGCTGAGACGGGGGATGCGTGTAGTTGCATTTGCCTACCAAAAAATACGTGAGTAGTCCAGTTTAGTGAGGACGACAAACTAGAGAAAACGACTGACCGCAACGATTGCTTGAGGAGGATCATACTCGGAGGGTCGTGCTTGGTCGCAACATGCACGAGCGCACTCTCGAACAAAGGTATGCGATACACTTCCTCCAGCTGAATCGACTGCTTGCTGGTCAACTGCTCGCACGGAGACAGTATCTCCTATAATAGCACGACAAATCCTCATCGTCAGCACCGATCCATCTGGGCGATCAAACACCCCATCAACGTCCCCCCTAAACCCGCACATACCTCGAGGACATGACGCTCCATGATGGCATTCAACCATCGCACCATACTTGGACCCGAGTTCCCTCGTGCGCGATGCATGTGGTTAAACACGACTCGCACGAAATTCAGTGCGGCAAAGTGACATGCCGAAAGGGTATGACATGGGTAGCGTCGGACGTCTACGAGCGGGAGAATGCGTTCTTTTCCTGAAAGCACGTCTTTGACGACACCGCCGTGATCTGTGCCGAACAATGAGGACAGACGTTCGGCAAGCATAATGTAGAAAGGTTTGGAGGTTTGGGGGCTGAGGGGAGGAGAGAAACCTCCCGCCTGGGTGTGTGTGTGCCTCATATAGCGCTGTTACTGTCACTCGATGGGCCACAGACACTCCTGTAGGCCGTGCGCTGAGCGGCCTCGTGGTGGAGGGGAGAGAAACGTTGCATTAATGACGCCTTGCACAGCTCCGGCGCTTCGATAGCGTGCTCGCCAGCGGGGCTTCGGCTGGCGAGTCGACCTCTTCGGTGCTTTTTTTTTACTTGTTGGGGATATTACCACGCCGGAAAGTGCGAACAGAAGAATGCAGATTCACAGGTCTGGTTGGTATATGCATGTCTACAATGGCCGGAACCATCGCGCAAATATGTACCCTAAAAGAGAGTACAAGTGCGAAAGTGTGCCGTTTTGCCTTCCTGTATTTCTCGAGGAATAGCAGTTCGGTTGATCGTCTCACCACAGCGATAACAAAAGTGGGTATTGCAACCGGGCGCAATACACTAAGAGTCACAGTGAATTTTGTCAGAACTCGTGTTCTGGCGACTCGCAAGCGAGTAAGCGACGTACCGAGAGGTGGTTGCACCCTTGCAGTTTCTGGATTGGAGTCTTACAGTCTATATTGGAAGAAAGGTCATGAAGCAGTGTGGATAGACGACAAGTAAGGTTGAACTCACTAGGGCAGTACCGCCATCCTTGCTGTTTCATGAGATGATCCAACTCTGATGTTCCATCGCACGAGTGTTTCGGTCCATTTGGATCAATCGTCTGTTGGCACTTTTTGCACCACACGTGATGACATGCCGAAAAAGGGCAGTGAATTTCAGACTGGGCTTCTAGATCCTGTCTGTCGACGAAGCCGGAAAGTTGACATCTCGACTACAGGGTCAACACGAGGGGTGCGTAGAGAAACACATAAAACGTACTTGCGACAATTGAATGGGATAGAGAATTGGGCGATTTCCATCTCTACCCATGTCTCCCATTGCTTCTCGGAGACACCAAGCAACTGCACCAACGCACCCGGAACGACTGAGCGCGATGGACATCAGTGACAGGCAAAGGCGGGTAATCTCGAGACTCACTTCCGGGATTTTGATTTCTGTTGTCTGCCATACAGACCGGGCAGAGTACCGGGAAACGATGCTCCTCAATCTTGGCACAAACATGCCCACGCACGCAATCTCTGCAGATTTCGTGTCCACACGCGTCGATGTGAACGGCATCATCCTCTGGAAAATCATCTAGACAAATGCCGCAGTGGTACTGGCGTTGTGCGGTTTGCGTGAGTTCGTGTTTTTGCCTTAGGAGGAACTCGTTTTCGGAGTCGAACGTCGCCTGCAGCTGAAGCGCAAACATCATACTGGGATCCATCTCGTCATTGCTATTGAAAACGTCTTTGCGTTCTCCAGCGGAACGGGAAGATCGGTTAAACTGAGCACCTCGGCTGAGGGCGGCGGGAGCGCTGTGCTTGGGCTTCGCTACCGATGGCTTGGAAGACTGAGCACGTTTCGTTTTGGTCTTTTCTTCCTCCAAATGGGCTTCCAGGTCAACGACGCTTCTTTCCAGTCGTTGCTTCTCCTTTTTCAAATCGCCATTGTCGCGGGTGAGCTCCTCTAGTTCCGCCCTCAGCGTGAGGAGTGTTAAACTGGACACAAGGAGAGACTCCTCCCCTACGCAAGGATCGTGGGAAATAGCCCTGGGAACAAACACGTGCCCAGCGTATTTTTCAAGCAGTTTTGCCTGCCAGTCAAGATCCCCTTGGTCAAGGTGAATCTTGTTCATGGGGAATATGTCACATAATTGTTGTACGACCTGCGTGAGAGATGTACTGAAGGTCAAGCTTGCGACTCGTCCGTGCTCTGAGGTTACTCGTGGATTGAATAGGACGAAAAGGTCTTGTGCAGATGTTCGCAGCCGCAAGCATGTGATAACATCTGGATAGCGAGTGATGAGGATAGCAGCCGATGAACCAAGGGCACGCTGATTTCTAATGTCGCCGCATCAGCGCAGGGAACAAAGGGAAAGTCACGCGGTTACATACTCCAACAATCTTGCAATATGATCGGGGCTTGGTAAATCGTAGTCCGTGGATACAAGCTTGAGCGACACTTCAAATAGAGGGATGTGATACACATCTTCGACTCCCAGGCGAACATCACTGGGCCATTCGCGACAGATCGCAAGGGCATTCTGGATATCATGGAGAATTAGTTGATTGATCCTTGAACCAGGTTCTACGTACCTCGACCATCGTCCTCGAGCATAGCAACGTAATGATTTTGGATAAGACAGGAGTACTCCCCTCTGCCGCAAAAGCGAGCCTCGCAAAGTTAAGCGCAGAGAGAACACCGGCAGTGACGTCCTTGTCGGGGCCGAAGGCCACGTTTTCGAAGGATAGGGCACATGTCTTACCTTCCAAGATGTCTGAGATGAGTTTGTGTAGTTCCATCCGTCAACGATACGATTGAGCACAGCCGAGAGGTCGAGGGTGAAGCCTGATGGTTTAGGAAAGGAGCCAACGGCGGTTTGCGATCATTACCATCGTGGGTTGTTGAGTTGAAATGAAATGAAGCCCAACTTCGTCAGTTGTCCATTCACGAACGTTTGAACATGGTAGTTGTGGTCAAAGTTCAAGCTCAAGTTCTTATTGGCACATGCTTTTTCTTTTCTTTTCCCACTCGTGATCGCACGGCTGCCATCGGCGCCCATCCTCGTGACCCGTCCGAGGTGCAAAGCCCGGCTTTTGTTCTGGCACGAGTCGCTGGTCACCAGATTATTCACCGCTATCGGTTTCTCTATCCCTCACTTTCTCCCCGTGGCTGGTCTTCGTATCGCTCTCCGAATTCGAGAGTCATCAACACCTGGGTCCTCTCAACCCGTCGACTCGGAACTTGAGTGCAGGCGCCCCCGACACTTGTGCTGTGACCGCGTGGAGCGCGCAGTCACCCATCATCTCGAGAGTCATCAACACCTGGCTCGTCCCAACCCGTCGATTCAGAACTCGGACAAGCATCTCGTTTCCACTTCTGCTTTGACCGCGTGCGAGCGCGCGGTCACCCATCATTCGTAATTATCCAGATGATCGTCGCTCTGGGGTTCCTTTACCCCCTCCTCGCCCTCTATGGCTTTCAGAAGCTCTTCATTGCACTCATGCACATTATCCTCAGGCTGAGCGCTGGTGAGCTTCGTTTCTTGTCATTTTCGTATGAGTCCTCGCGGGCTTCGTCGTTTTGCCTCCGCCACATCCCTCATTTCCGATTACACCCTGCTGGGACATCCATGGGTGCTGGAATACTGCGTTTCCTTGTGGTCTCTTTATTACATTTTTCTCTATGGAATGAACAAACTGTTACATGGGATCACAGTACATTTTGTATCCATGGGAAACCTATTTAATTTTCTCTCTCGTTATGGTTGCGTGCATTTACTGAAGCGGCGGTGTGTAACCCGTCAAGGCGACGAGACGGATGTCCACCTCGCCGTTCATCCTCAGTGCGGACCCCTCTTGGGAACTTTCTCCGACGTGAACGCAGGACTCAACCTTGCGAACATCAAGACGATCGTATCTTTTGGGGTGCGTACACACTTGGTTCATCTCAGTAACTGTAGGAGCGTTGACCAGCGTCTTGCATGCGTATAGGACTCGTTTACGGACGGCGGAAGGCACGACGGTGGGCCGCTCGCACCAGCCATCGTGATCCCCCCGAATCCATTCGCAGGGGATCGTTCGACAAACGGAAAGATTTGGGTTGAGCATATCGCGGACAGCATCGATGCCACGCTTATGGATTACGCCGTATGTTCTCTCGTTGATAGTTAATAATGTTGTCGTCTTATGGAATCCCTTGTAAGTGGTCAAGTGCGGTGACTAATATCACCCTGTGGCCGTCCAATCCTTACCCAAGGGATTTTATCATGCAAGGTGACGTGGAACTGTACTCACTTTATACATTCGACTGACGCTTGCCACAGTGACGACATTCCTTGAACAATCGAACCAGCTCGACTCAGATACCACGCTCTACACGGTCTTTTTTGGTATAAAGTCAGCTCTTTTTTCGAGGTTAACCCGCCGTGACTGACGACACCCTATAGTGATTGGGGTGATTCCTTCGGTAAGCATACTCAAGGCTGTATCGGAACGTTCATTTATAATTGATCGTCTATATGTCTAGTCGATGGCAACCACCTTCCACAAGCAGCGCGAGACCTCCTCGGCCAAATGGCCCTCCTCTCCCAACCGCCTACCAACGCCCGCAACTTCCTCATCACCGACGCCTACGGTCGAGGCACCCATGACACCTGGGGTCAGGCCTGGCTCCAGTCCATCTTTGACGGCCTGATCACGCTCCACTCACGGGACCCCCCAATCAATGTCGCATTTGTCGACTTTGCGACGATTTGGGATGGGGTATTGGGTTCGGATCCCGGGTACCAGGCATTCGGGTATGTGAGCAAGCATGCGTGTAACCCGGGGCCGACGACGGACGAGTCTTGTGCAGATCCAGATCACCACTTCGAATGGTTCTGGGGGTATGTTCAGAATTCATTGTCCGTATCGTGTATCACGGAGCTGATATGTACGTGACGATCAACAGGCATCCATCTGCAGCGACACACAAGATCATGGCAGACTACGTCCGGGAAGTATTGGACAATTGCAGGGTGTCATGATCATGTCGTCACGTCGGTCTTATGTGTCTTGCTTTCGCTTCGTTTTGGATACGGAGCTCGAGTTTTTTTGGTTGGATACCAAATGTCTGTTGTACCCTGCTGTACTCTTTATTTACCCACCCTGTTTGGTTTCATGTTGTATGGTATTGTAATACTTCGTATGATATCACTATCATCGGTGGATGGATATCGATATTAGGTGTCAAATGATTCATTATGGTGTTGTTCTAAAGAGCTGTGTGAGTACTATTGGGTGCCTCGGGAGGCAAGACCCCAAATAGGTCGTTGAGTCATCTCCCGATGTTTCTCTCCGTCATCCTTCCCCAAACCTGTTCAACATGCAACTGTTCCTCAGCCACTCCGGAAGTTTTTCCTCGACGATGCATACACAAAAGGTTGTGAGGATGGAAAAGAGGAATCTGTCCACTCGAGGAACGCTTCACAATCCCTCGTCACCAAAATTTGCTTGCTAGGAGCCTGGGACCAATGTTACAAACTCGACCACAATGCTATACATACATCGCTCTGCTGTTACTAACTACCGCTCTGGGACTCCAAGATACAACCAACGCTCTCTGTGATATCGGTCACACACCTGTGAAGTCCCTTCTCATTCACTGGGGTTCAAAACGGGCACAAACTTGAATAGTTGATTGGGTCCTCCGGTGAATCTCGCGATCCTTATCTATTTATGTTATGTCACTGGTGAGAATTCTGCTGCACTAGTAGGGAGAAATATGGATTACCGGAGCCTTCGACTCTCCCGCAGTCCATACCATCCTGCCTTCGGGGTCAACCGCGATACTGGATACAAAAAGGATATGGGCGACGGGTGAGTAAAACATAGAGACACCACTTGACACATGTGCTACTCACAGGTAGGCGTTATCATCGTTGCTGGGGATAAGGAACCAATCTCGTGATTCGGGCTGATTGCTCGCAAAGACCTCCCCTTCAAACTCTCGGGTGTACCGGTAAGGACCGGCACTCAGTCGGGTGGGACCACCTCCGATGATTGATGGGGATGCTACCCACTACAACAGCAGTGTGAGGCTTGTACCCTCGATTGGGAACAGGGGACACGATACCTCGATAAGGTCAACATCGAGTCGAACAGGCTGGCCTGACTGGGATTGGTACAAGAACCAGATACCAACGTTGGGTTCTCCTGGTAAACAGGAGCGGAGGATGTAAGCAGCGGAGTCAGACATCAAGATTCTGAATTCGATGAAAGGATGGTGCGGATGTGGTGCCCTTTACTTGGTTGACTTTATACCATCGAAGGGCTTTCAATCAGCATGGTAGGTCCCGATATGGAACCGAATACATGGTGATACCTTCCAAGCTTCGACTCGCGAAACCCAATGATATTGATTGGAAACACATAGGTCCATGCTTTGATAAGTATTATCCAAATTCTTCCCGCAGCAATTTAGTCATATAATGGGCGCTCATGGGGACCATTGCAAACCTTTTCCAGACTGTACCCCAGAATTTTATTACCACATTGCTCGCGTCACTTCACGATGCACCCCGATCAGTAAGTTACGACAATTTTCAGCTATTGGTAACAGTGCCAGTCCCGAAGCGGAACCGAAATACAACCGTTGGCTCGCAAATTGTTCTCGGAGCACGAGATGACGAAACAGACGAAGATTGTCGGTCGGCGCTGATAGTCCAATGGAATTGCACAGAGAATGAACGTGCACCCCAGATCTATACAGCTGTGCTGATGCTTACTCGGTTCGTAGGTATCTCTGTCCTTCCATTCATCCCGACCCGAATGCAGACGATCTAATGAACCATGTGGAGCTCCCTGAAGGGCTTCGAATCCCCCTATCCCCCCAGACCCTTGATCGCCGTCGTACAGAGGGGGATATTAGCGAGGCCCACCCAACGGAAAGGCACAAAGAACGGGTGTCCCCGAACGCGATCTTTCTCCATTAGGGTTTTCCACCAAAGAAAGTTTCATTTGGTGCAAAGGGTTAATTGAGTGATCCAATGGTGTTCGGTAAGGTTAATCGCCATAAGGAAGTAGCTCCTCACATTTGCACGAGGCTTGGTGCCTGGATGCATCTCGTAACCGAAGCACCTTGGGGCTTGGGGTCCAGGCTGGGGTCCAGGTCACCCTCTGTGAGTCTCCGCATATACGCCGAAGTTGGCCAGGTCACATGATGCTTCGACGTGTATATGGAGTATAACAGAGATTCTTCATCTGAAAAGGTATAGCACTCCACTGCTGACTAAGCTGGACTTGTGGCATCATTCACAAGTCGGCGGCTTGTATGCCTCTCACCCCATATATCTCCATTATGCGGAAGCTGAGCGGAGAAGAGCGTTTTCCTATAGGGATTGGTTTCAGGATTCCATTCACCCCCCACAAATCCAGAACTTGTTCGTAGCCGATTTTTGCCCAGGCCCCGTATCGCGGTAATTACTTTTGACGCGATTTAGAACCTGCTTCTCGTGATACTAACCCAGGTTATTTAGTGATCTTAAAGGGTAAATCTGATGCGAAGAAGTGATGAGGAATGATTGAAACGAGGTCCGGGTGGGGTATGGCTGAAAAGCCGGTTGCCCGGGCAACGAAAGATGGTTAGAGAGGGGTGAGCGGCACTGCGCACGATACCAAAGGACACATAGAGCAGCCGTCAACCCATGCAAGCGATCCTGTCATGTATGAGGATGCCACTAATCGAGCGGATCGAGTCCCACAGTCACTTGTTTCATGCAGAAAGTTAGGAAGGTCAGAAGGCGAAAACTCCAGATCTAGCGTAAATGTTCCTGAGGTGTTGCCAAGCATTCGCAGGACTTCAGATGGAATTTGGTTCCGTCGAATAGATGGAACCGAGGAACTTGAAGACTTTAACCCGAAAGTGTCCAACGTCCATTGTAAAAGGTGTCCGAAGCCACTTTTGCGTCACTGGACTTCATCGAGCTTCAGTATATGTTCGGTGATCACCATACAACTGGCATCGGGGAGCCTCAATTGTTGATGTACAACTGTATTGCATTGTCCGTGGACGATCGACGACCAATATCATTCTCATGCGCTATACCCCTCCGCTTTCTCCTCTGAGACGACACCCTCCTTTGTCCTCGTATCCTCGAGTGCCTGTTTCAAGCTGCCAAGGAACGCAAGGTCAGTTATCCAGTTTCAATCCGAAAGCAAAAAAGAAAAAAGCCACAAACATTGCTTCGTCATCCAACACCGTCGTATCCCGAACCCGCGTATAGATCATCGAGAAGGCGAATAAGAGGCCGGCTGCGACGAGGCACCATGTCGATATAAAGATGTTCATGTAGCTGGATAGAGAAAGGGGGCGTGGATGAATGATCAGTTACTTGACATCGTGGACGGATCGCGGAGGAAGAAGGTGAAAAGACAGATACGTACGGTAATTCGACGGCATCCATACGCCATACGCCTGCCGCCCCCGCAGACTGAATCGAATGATCTGGTATTTTTATGATCAGTCCAGGGTTTTCCATAGACACGACGCACACCCCGGGATGAAGCGAAGGAGAGAAAACGAAAGGAATTTGAAACGCTCACAAAACCCAGCATAAATCGCAAGCTTGTTCGTGTCGTTGGACATGGCACCAATCAACCAAAACACCATCGTCTGCCACATCGCATCCAGCAAACCATAGAAAACCATGAGCCACACGTGCGCTGGGTACGCCGGGTCGTAAATGTCCATCTTTTGCGCGTCTGGCGGGATCGATTGGCGCGTGTAGGTTCTGCGTTAGCAGGGGTTCATGACGGATTTGCGTTGAGGGGGTCTCATCAGTCACAGGTATCGCACGAGGTGAACAACGGTGTGAACTCACTTTTGGTACTGGTACGCCCAGATGTGGACGGTGAAGACCATCGCGAGGAGTATACTCCAACCTGCAAAGGCTCTGGTACGCCGGCAGAGACGACGGGTATCCAAGACGAGGCCAATCATCCACGAGCCAATGATCTGGGAAAGCCAATACATGAGGTTGTTTAGCGATCGGGCACGAATGTTAAACAGAGCCGAATTGTAGTCGTTGAATTCTGTCGGAATTTTTTTTCGAGCCTGTCATGACGATGTTTATGCGGGAGATTACAAAAGGAGACTTACGCCAGGTATAAAAGTAGTTGCTCGCAAAGAACATGGGAAAGAGGAGGAGAATCATCGGGTCGGATATGACGGCCACCCAGAGGTTGTAGAACTCGGACTTCCAAGACGGAGAGCGCGGCGTGACGACTTTCGTTCCGTCAGTACGAATCATTTTGTTCGGGTCAGCCATGAGGAGTGGGATGCTAACTCCGATGAGCGTAAGTATCAGGAAACCGATCTGGGCACACGGGTGTGCATCAGGAAGGGTAAGGCTGTCGACGAAAAACATACATATGTCCCATTTCCGACTAGGAAAGATATAATATCAGAAATTATGACATTCATGACAGCTTCTGGAATGACATACCGCTATTATTCTGGCGACCGTTTTCAGATAAGGCAGGGAGTAAAATTTGAATACGAATGAACGTACCGTCGATTTAAAGTTTTGTCCAAAGGACACAGAAGAACCAACGACTGCACCAAGGTTGAATATGCCCCAAAAGATACTGATGAAAACACCCTTTTGTGCCTCAGTCGGATAGCTGAGCATCAAAGCTCCTTGGGCCGTCCACAACAATGCAGCCGTGATGCCTAGAAAAGCTCCTGCACCAATAACGAAGCCACCTGCACTCGGATGAATGTTGATAGCCCTAGCAAACCGACATGAATACCACACATCGGTGATTCAGACGGAGGATATGCACAGGTATGAGCCCACATAGAGTGCATAACCAAACGTGCCCAAAAAAAGTGTCCATTTCGCGCCAATCCTGTTGTTCACCGTGCTTGACCAAACGTTAAGTTCCTCACAAGTGTCAAAGGTACGAATAGACGATTACCCAGAAAAGAACGCAAAGAAAGCATATGTGGCATAGAGTGCACATGTCGAATTCGCAGACGTCGTGGCGTTCACTTGTCCACCACCACCGAGACCAGTCAAGGCGTTGAACATGCCAGGACACAAGAAGCAGACGAAGCCAAGCATGATGAGCTGCGTGACGGGGTGATAGTATACGCCCTTTAAGCCATGGGGCCGCTCGAAGCGTTCCTCGGATGAATCGACGTCGATGCTCGGGGAAAGACTCGAGTCCTTTGTGAGAGAGGTCCCGTGCATGGTGGATAAGCCGGCAGGAGACAAGTGTGTGCACGTGTAATGTTCTGCTACTTATACCTCGCTAAGAGAATATATCATGGGACTGGTTTTTCTGCGGCCAGATAACGATGCGGGGAAGGAAAGGAAGACGAGCCGGGCAGGTAATAATAACTCGGTCATAGGTCACGGTTCACCATGAGAAAAGATAAGATATCACGAGCCCCCACTTTAATCGAGGGTATCGGAGTTCGTGATGACCTCGAGCATATGTCGCAGGTTGCTATATAAGCAAATCGACCAGAGGCCACAAATTCAGAACAAAGTCAAGTCAGTTCAAGGCGTCATTTTCGGTTGGAAAATGAAAGATATACGTGACAAGCCGGTCAGCCTGTTAAAAGAACTGCGCATGACTTGTCCAGGCGACCGAACGGCGGTAAAAGCATAAGATCCTTGGCAGGGCCAAAGTCAGTACCGTCACGTGATACGAACACAGGAGGAAATCGTAATGTGGTGAGTTGACCATGTGGTCACTGGTGACCTCGTTGAACAGTTTCCGTAAATCGTAGACAATCTTTCATTCCCAGAATCCTGATTTGCAGACGGAAACCTATATAAAGGGGTCGGTCAGTGAGTCACGGAATGCTCCGCTTCAGAAGTAGAGATAGGTGGCATACAAACATGTGACGGGTGAGTTCCCAAGCACATTCACTGTGTCCTTTCGGACTATTATCGGCGAGATGTTCTCTTCGCACCGCCGCCCAATACATTCCTCCGCGATGAATCACCTACTCCTGTTATGCATGTATGCAGGGGATCGACCACAAGTTGAACGTCTGTCCCGTTCTGCGTGTCACAGGTTTGGTCAACGCTAAGAACAAGCGGCACCAGTACGCCAAAATCTGTAAAGCCCCTTTGCGATCTTGTTTCGGGACATCTTGAAATCCATCCTACACTTGCACTGCTGCCTTCACCAATTATCTATACAATGCAAGCTCTCAAGTAAATATGCCATTCCGGGTGGCGAGCTCACCGAATAGTCTTTCGTGTTCTTGTTTGCTCGTAAATCCCATTTGTAGCACGAACATCCCTTTCAATTGGCCTTACCTCTTACGACATCAAACATGGAAAACGAGGCCCAGCGTCGTACCGATGGAAAGATCACTAGGCTGATTTTATCAGTATGCGACCTCCGTTTTCAGAGGAATACCTTGTCCTCTATTTCCCGCCTCCCGCCAGAAATCCTCGAGGGGATATTCGTCCATGGTGCTTGTGACTACCACTACCAGAAGTACCCCCCTTATCCACTCACCTCAGGTGCACCCGAACGGGTCAACGTTTCGTACGTTTATCGCCATCGGCGCGACGTCACATTGGACTGCCCGATTCTCTGGACTTTTCGTGGGATCACAGTGTTGGACAAAGGTGTTACCAGCTAGACCCGAAACAAGCGCCGTTGAAGATCCGCACGAAATTTGACTACCCACTGAAAAAGTGGTTGGAGTTCTTCAAGACAGTGACAGACCACGCTGAACGTATCTGGCAAGAGTTATGCATCCTGCGTGGGAAACTGGGAATGCTTACGGCGACGTATTTGACCCTCGTCCGTTCCCATGCACCTCTCGTTTTATATTCGTCTCAGCTGAATGGTTTGACATATCTCAGCTTGGAGAATGGTGTACCCCCCGGAATAGCCATGGTGGAACTTCAGTCCTTGTTACGTTATACGCACAACCTCGTGCACCTACGTCTTTGGAGTGTCCTTTCTAGCGCTCCTGCCTTTCTAGCCAGGGCTGACTTTGATGCATCCCGGAGGTTCAACCTACGGACCCATCTCTCTCACTTTTCCATTACGGCTCCGCCTTCAACTATTGTCACTTTTCTGTCTTTCGTCAACATTCCATCAAAGACAGAAACGTGACTGCGACACTATGACAAAGGCAACCGTTCACTTCGTAGATGGTTGTTCCTTTCTTGCAGAACAATTGTGCTCGTCTGGAGATCACGCGCTCTCTGATCCTACAATTGGCACACTTGGCGTTCATTACTCGAACAGGGAACTTGTCTTCAGTTCATCTGAACCTCGTGCTATATTCGTCTTCTCCGTTATATACTATTTCGATCCGTACCCTGGGGTTATAGCATCCCCGAATCCAAGCTTGGAATCAAACTCAAATTCGTATCAACGCACCCGGAACGGGACTGTATCACAAGTGACATCTGTCGCATTGCATCCTCAAAAGATGTTCGAACTGTTCATATATGTGACCTTAAATACGCGTCAACTTTTTGGGAGAATGCTTTGCGACATTTCCAAGAACTAAGACACCTCGAAGTCACTGGTAGCAAGATTTCAGATCAGATTTCGGCGCTTTCTCGTCTCTTGCGATGAGGCAGAGGACTGGGACAGATACGTTGGTCAACATCTGCTTTGTGCACCGCATTTAGAGGAGTTGGAATGCGTTTTATGTTGGGTGGATGGGGTCTAGGATATTCGTAGTCTTTGCAGGGCGCTCTCTATCCGCCAAGAGCGAGGTCGAGCTCTCAAGTGACTCGCCATGGAGGATGTCACTACGAATGGATTCGATTCCAATTGAAGAATTTTTGGGCCTGCTAGATAGCGATGTTTGTTTAGATGGTGAAACATACTAGTCGGTTATGCTAGTGGTGTAGCATCGGGGTCAAGCAAGCTTCATTGGAGTGTCGGGACTCGGAAGATGAACACATATGACACAGCCACAGACAAGGGATCAAGCTAAGTTTTCCTCGCTAAACAATTTCTGCTGTTACCACTGGTCGACCAATATCATGGCTTCCTCGTCCTCTGCGGTCCTATTCACTACCAAAACTCCCTATGCCCTCCCCTCCCAAAAATTTATGATCCCACTTGACTGGAAACGTTACCAACTCTCGCAACTTATCAACAAAGCCCTTTCTCTCACAAAACCCATCCCATTCGACTTTCTCGTTCGTGGCGCGATCCTACGAACCACTCTCGGAGAATGTCGCGCAGAACATGGTATTACTGAGGTACGCATCACATCAGGGAGCAATATGGACTGCGTGCACGACAACCTTGTTGATGGGCAGGATAGGAAGACACACTCGAAATCGAGTATTTCGAATCGGTGTTGCCGCCGCAGCGTATGACGACGCTTCCACATGAGGCGTGGGTCTCCTCTATCTCGTGTCGTATATCCCAGTACGCCTTTTCCGCGCGTGTCCCCATCGCACTCAAACGCGCTTTCTTCCAGACACTTTCTAAGTGGCTCATATGACGGTCATATCCGCCTCTTTGATTACGCGCAACAGTTGGTCCGGGACGTTCCAGCGCACCAGGCACCCATCACCTCTGTCTGCGTCATCCCATCCTCGGCATCAACAAACGAGTCTGTGCTCATCGCGAGCGCCTCGCACGATCTGACGGCTTCCCTAACCCGTGTCTCACTCGTACCCGATGCATCTCCGCCCTTTCAAACCCTCGCCTCACTCCACCTCCACACCTCGCCTCTTTCCTCCATTTCCTCCGATCACACCGGTTCCCATCTCCTTACCACATCCTGGGACCACCTGATCGGGTTTTGGGACACCACCATCCCCGCGCAAGACGAAGTCGTACCCACATCTGACCCGGCTTCCTCTTCCGAACGCAAAAAACGGCGCAAGACTGCCAGCTCTGTTGACGAGGGGCGCGGAAAACGCAAAGTCCCCACTACTGTGCTCAAGTCCCACACGGCACGTGTATCCAAGGCGGACTTTGCGCCCGGATCAAACGAGCGGGCGTATAGCTGTGGGTTTGATTCGACGGTGCGGACGTGGGACGTCGAGTCGGGTGTGTGCGTGGATACGATCGTACGTCTTTTCCTCCGCTCCGTCTTTTTAGGTGGCACGTCGAAAACTGATCTCATGCTGGTTCCCATTTCATTTTATTTTCATCTTTGTCGTCTAGACTGTCCCTGAACGACCGATGCTCGATTTGGTGGTTACACCTGACGGACACACAGTCCTCGCGTCCTCCACTGATCGGACGGTCTCCATCTTTGACCTCCGTTCGCCTTCGCTCGCGAGTACTGCCGGAACACTGACGCATCCCGCCACACCATCCTGTCTGGTCTATCCCAGCGCTGCACCAAGCCTC
>JBBPNR010000766.1:0-17206 GCA_038091015.1 Boletus vermiculosoides
CATCTGCTCCAGCGAACTTAAAAGGATACAGTGATAGGGAGACAACTCACAGCACCATATGCAAGAAGACCATACAATACCCGCTTGTTGCCTTGCCAGAACGCATACGTGCGTATAATCAGAAGCACTTGGTGACAAACAACATTCATGTACTATTTACGGAGGGAACCGAGGCGGCGGACCTTCTGCAGCGATAATACCCGCTATATGAATGACTAGAAAAAAAGAGGTGTCAATTCGAGCGCCCTCGAGACTTCAACAACCCATCTACCCACTATTATCTTCCATGGCTGGTCCGCAGGGCTGTCAGGGTACAAGGATATCGCCAATATCGTCATATTCGATTCAGTCTCGACAACATGCATATGTTGGACACACCTCTGAGTTTGAGCGCAAGGCAGCTTCCCGCGCGGCATCATCAGCAAAAACAAAAAATCTTGCCAGGCACACTTACTATATGCTGTCATCCCCATGCCCACGAATGGTAGATACCTTGATACCGTAAAGACGAGTCGTGTCACATCCCAGCTGCGACCCCATACCCATCGTACCTAACGAACGATTAACGCATCGATGGCAATCCCATCACGAGGCTCCACATACTTCGTCCTCGAATGTGATCACATAGTCGAAGATCTACCAACAGTCCATTTGCGTCAGTTAAATACCTATTTCCTAGTAGGGGGATGTTCCTCACCAGAATCGTCATTCCAGCAACTGCCAGTGAGGGTAAACCATATGTAAGCATAACGCCGAAAAAGAAATGTAGATTACTTGCGAGAGAAAGACATACCGTTGGAATACTGACAATACCATTACCCCGGGTTAGGGCGCATCCGATAGTAACAGGGAAGAAAAGGAACAGGGTGAGAAGGGTGCTCAAACATTTCAGTAGAAGACCCACAATGGTTGTCTGTAGTCCAGTTCTCTCGGATACGGTCCACGACATCGGATTCCAACTGGCCAGAGGGAGAAGAAATTGAAACTACTCCTACAACACAAAGCAGCCATGCTTATAAGCCTGGAACGGTTGTCCAAGCGCTGAGATACGCATGATCGGTCCTGTGTCTGTCGGATCGCATGCCGGTCAACACGGTGCGAGCCGATCATAAAGTGTCGTATTTATAAAACCATGATCTTGAGCCTTCGGGTTCGTAGATAATGACGTGACAATATTCGGAAGTCACTCGAAGTCAGAAGAGATAAGGTCGAGACGATTTCACCCAAGTAGCTGATCAAGTTGGGTCTGCGGGGATCTTCATAATAATTACATAATTTCTAGCCATATGTAGCACACCAAACTAGCGACTGCGTTTTTTCAGCGTCAGATGGCATTGAGAGAACACAATACAACAAGCGCGCAATAAAGCGAGGTAAGCCAGTGCAAACTCGCGAACACCGCTATCGACGGCTTGCCTCATAGACGCGCTGGCCACCAGACTACATGCCGGTGGCTGGCGATCAGTGGGTTACACCCGTCGTTCAGCGCTGAGCAAGACCGGCACATCCATGAACGCCGCTCCCACCAGGTAGTACGATCACCGTGTCCTATGATCACCTCGAGTGCACTATTCCTCTGAATCAACAGGATAATAGAGATCTATTTCTAACACACATATCGGATGCAGATGACAAACCAATTCTCAATTCATGTCTTGCCGAGATTCGCACTTCGTCCGTGGGTCCACCTGGCTACCAAACATCCCTCCTTCTCCCACTCGATCTCCTGCTTCGAAGACCCCCTCAACATCAACTTGGGCGAATAAACCTTGAAATCCGCGTTGTTGGCATCATGGAGATTTGAACTTGGCCACCTCCAGCAACTACGACTCGGACGTTTTGGTGCAACTTCGGCATCACGTAAAATATCATTTTGTCGATCAAGCCCGGATCCTTCTGCTTGCATCATCGCATTTGCGAACTTGAACACCAACTTTGATCTGCCGCCGTGTCGGACAAGAGATGATCATTTTCAGCTGGGGTTCGGCCAGCGACGAGACAACTTTCAGACTGAACTTTAAGACGCACGAAGGAACTTGCAATCCTTGTAACTCGCATTCACCTATTCTTTGGTCAAGACGCACAGCGAGGACAGGCATGGCACAGAGGAAATTTTCCGTCCAATTCCGATTCCCTTGGCGACAAGATGCGTACAGTCCGGACTCCGTGGGTTTCGTTGTCATCTGTGCGCCCCAGTTTCGTGAGACGCACGTTCGGCGTTAGCACTTCCCCCCTATATTTGAGGGGGAACGGTCGTCCGAAAGGCACAGCCGCCCGGATAAGACCGTGTACAGCTTGAGTGCCTGTATGTGGCACGTTCAGCGTTAGCATGTCCTCCCTATTTTTGAGGGGGAACAGTCGTCTGAAAGGCAGAGCTGCCCGGATAGACCGTGCACAGCTTGAGTGCCCTGCGAAGGACACGCCCTCCAGTCTCAAGCCAAGGTTCAGCTGCCTGTGTGTCTGCACAGCCGCATTCTCAATAATGGTTTGTTAGATCTCCTGCCACGCTTGTCCGCGCTTACTCATTCTACTCTATGATAGCAAGTACATCGGAATTAAGCCGTCCACCATTGGTTAAACCCAAATAGTGTGGCACTCGTCAGCCAGGGGAAGGTGTGTGGCCGTGCGCTCAACCGCTCTCACGAAAGCCACTTTACCCTGCGCTGATGCTATCAGAATATCTCAGACCCCCCCCCCTCCGCTACCACTGCAGTGGGCTGGTCACCTGGATTCACAGAAGTGGATGAAGGCTCTGACAGAGGCTACCGTCGTATAGCACAGCTAGCGAACCACCAACTATGGGTATCTCGCATCTATGATCTCTAACTCTACTGACAGATGATCGATGATCATCCAAGCCCATCATCGGCCCTACCATCACCTCCCATCCTCTGTGATCCGCTCCAGTCGTCTCCGGGTCAGAGGCTGTGCGCTTGATTCAGACGTAGACCCAGGGTCATCATCCCCTGCTCCTGCCATAGTGTCCCGCACCATGGCAGAAGGAAGATAAAAACGAAACACAGCCTCGTCTTTTTCGGGTTGGGCTTTAAAGGCAGCTTCCGCTGCCTTTACGTAGCCAAGAAACTTTTTCGTCTGCTTATGATGCAACCGGAGATGGGACTTCCACTGAGAGTTTGTTTTGAAGGGGACCGGAATGGGTCTGGTAGAATCTGCATCCGATTGTGGGTTGAGCTCCTCAGTTAGACTCCGGAATGTTTGTTCCGCAGAGTTAGACCACGCCACTGTGTGGATTCCAGCTTTCTCCCAAATGTACAGGCACTGGGAAGAACGAGAACAACCTAAATTGTCCCTGCCGGCCACTTGAGCGAGCTGGGAAGCGCCGAGTGTGAGAGGGTGGAGTAAAAGAGCAGAAATTTATAGCTATCGACATTTTTATTCTTCACAAGGAAAATATGGATGCGGTAGTGACTATCCATTCTCGCACACCTTGCATACCACACTCTCCAGGCCTCCACTGGCAGGGATGGACCCTCCAACCTTCCCGAATGCATTCAAGTTGTGCAATACCTCTATGATCTCTCTAACTCTACTAACAAATGATGAATGATCGACGATCATCCAAGCCCATCATCGGCCCCATCATCATCCACCACCTCCCACCCTTCCTCCTCTGCAATCCGCTCTGGTCGTCGCCGGGTCGGAGACCGCACGCCTGACGGAGACCCAGGGTCATCCCCTGCCATAGTGTCCCGCACCATGGCAGTCCCCGGCACCACTACAGCGGCACGACGCCTGCCTCGCGCTGGACTCGCGGTCGTCGCTTGAAGGACCTGTGCAAAATCGAGTGGAAACGTAGAGGGCGTCGGGGGTGGTAAACTCGGCGTCGTTTCATGCGAACGACTGATAGTATAGATCAAGAGTAAAATAAAATGAAAATGATGAAAAACGGAGGGCGAAAGAAGCATGGGTCGACGCACCGTCCCAACTCGCCGCTACAACACACCGCCCATAGATTCCCCAACGCATCACCCGCTTGTGAGAGGGGTATCTCGACGCCCTGGGTATGGGCAAGGTAACACACGTTGTACAACAACATGGCAAATGCTGTCGTAAAGGTTGCTTTGGGTTCCGTTGGCGGTGCGAGGGTCGTCGAGGATGCTATTGTCGATACCTCTGGCGGCATAGATGTCGGGAGAGGGGCTTGTGGGGATGAAGGTGACGAGGAGGACGAGGAAGAGGCTGTGAGATGTAATGGGTGTTTCATCGTCCATCTAGATAACCGATCCACATAAACAACCTCAGATATACCTTGCGCGTGAGATGGAAAGGAACATACTTGGCCCAGCTACCAGACTCGCCGCCTTTACCGGCTCCGATCCACGGTTGCCCGACCCCCAACCTTTTCCCACTCCATTCCGTCTCGAAAGGGAGCTTGACACCCAAATAAAATGTGAGTAACCCGAGGAAATGAATGGTGTGCGTGATGACCGCATTGATATGGTCTGGGGGATAACCTGTCCCGTAACAACACTCGGAACATAAGAACGATGGATCGAGCGAGACACGGAACAGCGGAACACACGTACGTCGAATATCCCCCGGAACGGGCAGAATCAAATCCCCAATCGTCCACTCCCCCTTCGTCCCCGCCTTCCCCCCAAGCGGGGGTCGTCCCCCCACCTCGACGACGTGAAACACTTCGACGAGCTCTTGAACGAGTCCCGAGCGCGCGCGTGCGAGTGCTGTCGAGAGCGCCTGCAGCTCTTGCGTCTCTTTGGCGGTCAAGGTGTCTAATGGTGGTACGGGTACGAGACGTGCGGCTGAGAGGGTTCGTCGACGCGCTGCGAGGGATTCGCGTAGCTGGCGTAACCGCTCACGTTCTGACGGGGATGGATCAAAACGTGAGGACAATGCACGCATACGACGCGTCAAAAAGAACGGCGAAAAAAGAAAGGACGCACTAGTATCATTGTCCCGTTTCAACCTCGCCAGTCCCTCTGCGAGCTCCTCCACCCGCTGTTGACAGCTCGCCAACCCAGCCCTCGTCATTCTCGATCCTTCGATCCCCTTGAGGCCCCGCGAGGCCTTGGCGACTTGTTCATCGCGATCCTTTCCAAAACGTTGCGTCTGTAAGCGAATGTCGCGTAGGCTTGTTTCGGGAAAAAAAGGGTCAGTGGGAAGGCTTTGATCGAGGTCACGTTTTGACGTACTGATTCCGTAGACAGTGGTCGCAATAAAACTGGCGTTGTCTGAGCTCACAGTTTTTGCATTCCATGGCGTTATGGTGCCCGTTGTGTGATTAGATTCGATGCGCAATGCGCTTCGTCGGGACCGACACGTTATATGCTGTAGAAGAAAGAATGAGAAGGCAGGGGATTAGTCACATACAAATTTGGATAACCCCTAGGTGCTTGTATTATCATTGGACTACAGAGTACATACAGTAGCATGAGAAAAACAACACGTTGATAGATACACTGATCGTCCCTTCGCCTTGTTATGCTTCCTCAAACCCCGCGTCCCGCACGCGGCTCACCTTGGTTGTCCGCTGTGTCCAGACGTCGTCTGGGCCCGCTCTCCGCCACACATACCCCGCCTTGAGTTGTATCTCCCTCAACGCCGGACAATACCGATTCCACGCGTGAATGAGTTCTTTCAGTATGACCTCTTCGGGCACCTCTGGGCTGGCTGTCCACCCTACACGCGATGATGATGATGATGATGACGAGGCCGTACCGAACTTGGCTTCTTCAAATTCGGGATCATCCAATTCCCCCCGTTCAGGACCGTCGACCCCGATGAGCTCCCCCAGTGCGAGTTGGATCGACCGATGTGGATACCCACGTGCACTGAGGCTTTCTGCGATCGCGCCGACATTGTCGACGCCGGGGGGCATGACTTTGAACACGCGGACAGACCACAAGCGAGGCATTAGTCCAAAGAAATGGGCGCCCATGCCCAATACCATTTCCTGTATGTACCGGGCCCTTGAGCGCTGCACCTCGTCGTGAGAGGAGAAAGTGAAAGGGACGCACTTCGGTTGGATCCCCTTCTTTGTACATGATCTCGAGTCGCTTTAGGCGACTGAAATGGTGGAGGACGGCGTAGAGGATTTCGTCGTCCCACCAGCCGATAAATACGGAGAGACTCTCGAGGTCGAGGCCACCACCACTTGCCTCGATCTCTTTAAAAGCTTTTTCCAATGCAGCCAGGCCACCAGTAGGGTCCCTGATGGTGAGGTGTTTGAGTCGACGCGGACCGGAGACGACGGACTTGATTGTCGTCAATGGGCCCTGGTAGTACGTCAGATTGGGGAGCACATTGTCGGGTAGGCGAAGCCAGGGAAGGTAGTTTCTGATCCGCAAATCGGCGACGTGGGGACACTTTGCCAAGAACTCTGTAAATGGGTTGATAACCTGGTCGTGTGGTTCAGAGACATAGGACTGCCAGGATTTCTGAGTGGGGAACTTGACGTCGATGGTGTGGATGTGGGGAGATGGGACTGGATCATGGTGAGCAGGGAGGAAGAGCTGCGGTGTTGGGGTAGCGTCAGGGGGGTGGAGGGTGTGCAAGGGAGGGAGGGTAGTCACGCCGGGGGGTAGGACGACGACGAATCCCTGGGCCCAGTTGTTGGGCGGGTTGAGGACTTCGCAAAAGTGTTTGTGAATGTAACAGGTCCAGTCGAAGCGAATGACATGGAGGTGTTGACCCTCTCCGAAAGCTCGGAGTTCGCGCGGGTCTCGACGGCCGCGTAGGCCGATGATAGTGAGTTCGGTGATGGGAAGGTCTCGCGGGTGAAGATTGGTGAGATGGGGGCGCAAGGGTGGGGTGCAGTTTTCGATAGCGAGCTTATCGAGTGAAGGGAAGCGGTGTACGAGTTCATAAAAGGTGTCTGGAAGGACCATGCTGTTGAAAGTGAGTTCCCGGAGGTTGATAAAGGTCATTGCGTGGTTGTACATGGCATCAGTGACGTGGTCCGAAGCAAGGAGGTCGACGGGGCTGGCGATGCCGACTTCGTCCAAGATGCGCGCTTCATGGGCACGATTGGGTCTGTGGATAAAGGTGATCTCGCCGGAGAGGTGTATGATGGCTCTCGCACGGCTGATTTGTTCGATGCGATCGAGCTGTGAGGTTGCGGTGGATATGCCGAGGGTGAGTGCACGGGTGACCGAGCGAAGGGGGAGATTTTCCTGTAGGAAAGCGTGGTTTCTGATGAACTTGAGGGGGTCTGACCAGATGATGTGCCTGTATAGGACTCTAACGCCGAGTGATTTGAAGCGTTTGTTAGTGCGTACGACGGATGCGAGGTCTCTTGGAGAGTCGAGTTCCTCGAAGACGGTCATCCAAAGTTCATTTGGGAACGTCGTCATGGTGGTAGTGATCATCTGTTTACCGTGTGGCTGTGTCTCTCTCTCCTCTTGTCCATTCAATGCGTAGGTTCGTTTCGACTGTCCCTCGCCGACGAGCAAAGACTGGACTCGTGACTACACCTAGTCGTCGCTTCCCTCCGAGTTTACCCGAACAAGACAGTTTCAATGCGCCTCTCTACACTTTCAAAGCCTTTGCCATCGCCACCGCCATCGTCGTCTCAAGTGCCACTGCTTCCGTCGCTGGTGTCATGGCCTATCTCGATGTTCGCAACGTGCGTCCATCCACTCCTTCCACGGCTGACCAAGGTCCAACGTTCAACACAGACCGCGGAATTTGCCGCACGCATGCGAACGTGCGTATCTCAGTCCATGCCACTGTTGACAGCCAGAATCTATCGACGTCCTACCTCCCACGATGCGGTCGACGGTGACCCCATTCTCCTTGCTGCATCAACACCGCAACACCAGCCCTCAACGACCTTTGATGATGATGCAGTCCAACAAAGACTGGAAGAGGCATTCGACAAGGGAGGGTTTGACGGGTGGGCAGAGGCTGCTGCAAGGGAAATGGAGGCTGAACGTTCTCAAAAGAGCGAGACGACCTAGAGCGTGGCGCGTTCAGTCGTGGTCGGCAAACTAATCTACTAGGGGTAGTCCACAGTGGCTGTGTCGATGTATATCTTGTTGCCTTACTACCAACAGGCGCATACATCTTGAATCTAATATCATGGCCAAAGATAAACCAGGCGCGGGGTCAACCAAAAAAGCAACTGCAAAGGCCCAGAAAAAAGCCAAGGCCGCTCAAAAGACTGCACGCAAAGAAAAGAAGAAAGCCACGAAATCCCAACGCGACAAAGATGATCAAGACGACGAAGATCTCGAAGATATCCTCGAAAAGGTACTTTTTCATTTGGGTCTCCGTGCCCCGGCATCCGCGATCGCTGTTGCTGATCAGCGCTCATGCTGTGTTTTCAGTAGATAAGACAAGAATGGGAGGCAGCACACACCGTCACAGAAGAACTTGTACAAGGACCTCCAAGTAGACGTGCCAACGCCACTCTAACAGCATGTCCGAATGGAAACCACCTTTGGTCCATCGGAGGCGAGTACTTTAGCGAAGACGGGAAGGCGGTGCGTATCGTGTCCACAGCCTCCTGTGACTCCTGCCCACATTCCGTGATTTAGTACTTTTACAATGACGTCTTTCGCTACTCTCCCGACAAGGTACGTCCTAGAACAGTGCAAATTTATACCCTACGGAATGCTGTTTTGCTCCTCGCAGGACGAATGGCGAAAATTCGTTTCCCAAACCTGTCCCGGTCCTCGTTCTGCACACAGCGTCGTCGCGTCTCCTGCTGGTGGCGGAAAACTCTATCTTTTTGGTGCGGTCCTTGCATTCGGAAACCTTGCACGTTATTGACGGCGATCACTCTCGATCGAATGTCGTAGGTGGCGAGTTTTCGTCCCTGTATCAAAACAGCTTTCATCACTACCGCGATTTTTGGGTTTTCGATATTTTGACGCACACCTGGGAAAGAATAGAAACCAAGGTGCGACCAAGCGCACGCTCGGGTCATCGGTAGGACGGGGATTGCATACCTTGTGCGTGGTGTCGCTTAACCGCGGCTTTGAACGTGAATAGGATGGCCATGTGGAAACATATTATCGTGTTGTTTGGCGGATTTTATGATCCTGGATATCGAAGTGAGTTGCATGACATTCTGGTTGCGACCTCGGCTTAGCTTGCGCGCTCTTCCGTGATAGCCCACTACCTCAACGATACGTGGATATTTGACACCCAAGAGTACAAATGGCGTCAAATCGAGTTTAAAGAGTCGGAACGGAAGCCCTCGTGCGTGTATTCCCAGATCCTAGTTCTGATGTTACTGAAAGCGGCATGGCTAGTCCTCGCAGCGGCTTCTCCTTTTTGCCCACCTCAGACGGCATTGTTCTACATGGTCCGTTCCATTATGCGTTCCTCCAGTATGAACGTACGACCTAACATTCATTCGCATTCTATCCTACAGGTGGATACTGTAAGGAATATACCAAGGGGAAACGTCCCGTCGGCGTCATCCTCGATGACACCTGGTTCCTCAAGTGCGTCACGGTCCATACACTGACATATATGCGGGTACACAGACAATGGATGCAGGATGACCCTTGATCCTTCCCTTCCGACCCCCCTCACGCTGAAATGGGAAAAACGCAAGACGGCATCGTCGACGCACACGCCAACAGCGCGGGCGGGGTGTACGATGGCGCTCTGGTCGGCCAAGGGGACGGGGGTGATGTTTGGAGGGGTGACGGACGAAGATCGGGAAGAAGAGGGATTGGAGAGTGTGTTTTGGAATGACTTGTACGTGTTTTTGTGTTTTGTGCGCGTGTGGTGGGGACTGATGTGTTTTCTTGGCTGGAAGGTATGGCTACCAGCTGGGAGGTCATGGACGATGGATCGCAATGCATCTCAAAAAGCCGAAAAAGAGAGGAGGTGGGGGGAAGAAGAAGCAGGTGAAGGGCGGTGGAGCGATTCCGCCCACACACGACCACGATGACCACGATGAAGAGGAGCTTGGAGAGGATGGAGAGGAGACACAGGCAAGTCTAGGATGATACGTTCACACCGATTCCATGCTCAGCCTTGATTGCAGACTAGATCTCCGGTGGCGACACGACCCATTCCGGAACCCAAGTGCGATGACGAAGTTGATCCCGAAGACCCAAACTTGACGAAACCCATGCCGCGCTACAACGCCATGCTGGCGGTGCTCCGCAACACGCTATACATGTATGTCCTGTCTTTCCTATCCCTACCATTCCAGTTTCGTATGGACCCTGACACTCTGGTACCGTCCAGCTATGGCGGTATATTCGAACTTGGCTCGCGCGAGTATACGTTGGATGATTTTTATGCGCTCCAGTTGGATAAATTGGAGCGGTTCGTGTGTCTCAAGCCGAGTGGGATCGTTATCCCGACCGAGGCTGAGGAGAGCAGCGATGACGAAGGGGAAAGCGAAGGAGAAGGGGAAGGGAGCGATGAGGAGGAGGATGAAGATGAAGACAGCGGAGGGGGGACAGAGTCGGAGGACGAGAAGGAAAAGGAGAAGAAGCGGAAAGGAAAGGAGAAGAAAGGAAAGAAACGGGAGGTGGAGAGTGAAGAGGAGCCAGAAGGGCAAGCAGAAGCCGGTGTTGATGCGAAAACAGAAACAGAAACACAAGAAGGAGAAGAAGGAGAAGAATTTGGGACGCCACTCAACAAGGTACGCTCAAAGGTGGACAATCTCTCCGGATCATCAGGGCTCACTCGTGCCATGTTAGGACGACCTACGAGCCCGAGCGACAGTGTTCATGGGTGTCTCTGCAAAAGACACGACGCGCGCGGTGGAAGACGTGATTAGTACGCCTGCGCCGGGAGAGACGCTGGCTACGTTCTATGCGCGCTCGCGTACGTTCTCTCTGGATATGCCTTGTTCGACAGAGACTGACGTCTGGGCGTAGGCGAGTACTGGGCACAAAAAGCCCATCAGGACCATGCGAGCGATAATCGTGGAAAGCAGTTACGACGGGATGGATTCGGGCTGGCGGAGGTGCGGTATGGTGAGTCGGTCGCGTTGGGTTCTTGGTTGTCTCACTCAATGCCCCACAAACTTGATTAGCGGAATATAAACCGATCTTGGAAGAGGTGGAAAAGATTTTGGCAGAGGCGGGGTTGGATGAGGATGAGATGAAGATGCAGGGTAAGAGGGGCGATGCGGGCGTGGGTGCTGGGCAGAGTCGGAATCGTCGTTGAGATGGGGAAATTTTGTATATAATCATTGACGATATGGACATTTCCAATTTTGGTAATCCATCCAGCGTGACAAACAACAAAGTCGGATCCTAGTACTGGCCCGTCACTACATATGGTACGTCCTGACGCACCCTGTACCTTGACACCCTGAACCCTCTTTGAACAGACTATGCAAAGCATATCACCCACCATGAACACCTCTCTCGCAGCCCCCACCACCACCACCACCGAGCGATCCTCCTTCGCCTCAACGTCCGGGACGCACACCACACACGCACACACACCCATGCCACCCGAACTCGACCAAACCCTCGCGCTACTCTCAACCCATCGTTCCGTCCTCGGCTACCTCCTCCTTTCGCGCGGCGACCAGGTATCTATCATCCGACACTCGGGTGTCGTGTTCGAAGGCGAGCACGGGCGAAAGTATGCGAGCGTGATCGGGCGAATTGTAGAGAACGTGCAGGGGGGATTGGAAGAGGTTAGTGGAGAGGAGAACGATGGGGTGCGTGGTCATTTTCTGTCCCCCTTTGTTTTTGCTTGGGAATCGAACGCGGACTCTTTTTTTTCAGGATCGTATTCGGTTTATGAGAATCAGGACGAAACGACACGAATTGATGATTTCACCAGGTGTGTCTTTTTTCGTTTTCTTTGGTTCCTGGTCCAGGTGGTTGACGGGGTGGTACAGACGATCGGTTTCTCCTTGCTGTGTTGCATGACCCGGCCACTTGATTCCGGGACAGCGTGTTTGACTTGGTTCTCCTCGCATTTTTGTATTCTTAGGTATTTTGCATAATTCAGGCTCTTTCTCGATATCAGCACATGGTGTCACTACAACTACACAGGTATACATTCTACGCCCATCCGTCCCTTTAGACGTAACCACGAACAGGCGATGGGACATATCTGTGGACAGAGCATATCAAACAGTGGCACGATTGAGAAAACCCAAGGCATGCGTACGGCTCTTCGAGATAGGTCACTTCTTCCGGTGTTAACGTGATGTCGGTCACGATGCTCTCCTGGAGCTGACACCCACAATGGGACTCGCCACCTTTTGACAGACCCACGCTAGTGCGATCTGTCCCGTCTTGACACCCTCTTAATTCGCGAGTTCCTCGACGCGGTGGATGATGGTCTTGTCGGCCTCTGAGAACTTCGTTTCGAACATGCTACCTTTGGCGGCGTTGATTCGGATGGTCTCAGTGCCAATGGGCCGGGCGAGGTCACCTGCTGAGAGAGTTGACCCCGATTCCATTGAATTTACAGTACGCCAGCATCTCGCGCTCCTATGTCACGTCAAAACATACCTCCTCGCGGTAGAGCAACGAGTACTCGTCTTGCATGCTGACAAACTCGGTCCAGCCGTTTTTGCTTGCCACCTCGTTCAGGTGGGCAATTTGCCAACAACGCATCGAGCTTGCCCCAATGTAGCGCACTTTACCGTTCTGAATGAGGTCATGGAGGGCTTTCATCGTTTCTTCTGCAGGGACCTTGTTTTCGTATCGGCGGATTGGAGGATATCGATGTAAGAGGTCTCCAAGCATGCGAGAGAAGCTTCGACCGCGTTGAGGATGGCTGCGCGGGAGAGACCACTCTGATTGACGTATTGTGGTAGTTTCTCGAGGTCGGGCGCGAGGGCGGGGATACTTGGTGACGGGGGATCTGATACTTGAAAAGGATGATGAGAACATAGAAAGGGGTCCACGGTGAACGAGAACAAAAGGCACCTTTTGGATAAATTTGGCCAAAGCTCGTGGCTCCCAGCTATGATGATACAGACACGTTTGGTCAGCGCCGACGGATGTCATATTGTGTTGCAGGTGGATCTTTTATGGGACTTACAATAGGAACGGAGACTCGGAGGCCTGACTTGCCGAGCTGACGGTATCTGACTTTGGGGGTGGGCACGGATGGGACGTTACTGTAAAGTGAGCAACTCGGACTCAGACGTAGTATTTATACTCCCCCATGAGCATTCACGCCGTTTGAAATGGCCAGCGCGTCACGATTGATGAAACTGGGGGACAAGGGATGACCGGAATCGGTATAGTATAGTAGTACTCGCATGCTCGCGGTTGTCGGTTCATAATCAACCCAGCGTAAGCCAAACGTTGTACTCATCTTGCGGAGGCTGCAGCGCAGTCCTGAAAAGATACTGTATAGCATTGTGATGCTTGTTGGCGCGAATACAGAGGTATACGGCTACGTTGACTGCACACGCCTCGTACAATCCCACCTTCAATCGTGGCCACGAACGGGCTTTGGCAAGTATCTATCGATAAACGATCAACAACAGCACGGGTGGCGAAGCGAGCCCTGGAATACATACGGTGCTTCAAGATAGGCTACTTCCTCTGGCGTCAACACAATACCGGTCACGATGCTCTCCTCCAACCTTTGAATGGAGTTGACACCCACGATGGGACTCGCAACCTTTTGACAGACCCATGCCAGCGCGATCTGTCCCATCTTGACACCCTTTTTCATCGCGAGTTCCTCGGCGCGGTGGATAATGGTCTCGTCGGCCTCTGAGAACTTCTTTTCGAACATGCTACCTTTAACGGCGTTGCGTCGGGCAGTTTCAGTGCCAAATGGCCGGGCGAGGTCACCTGCTGCGAGAGGTGCCCAAGGAATGACGCCGATCCCATTGAATTTACAGTACGCCAGCATTTTGCGCTCCTATGTCATGTCAAAACATACCCCATCTGAGTGAGTCATGCAATGGGGACATACCTCTTCACGGTAAAGCAACGAGTACTCGTCTTGCATGCTGACGAATTTGGTCCAGCCATTCTTCTCGGCCACCTCGTTGAGATGGGCAAATTGCCAGCACCGCATCGAGCTTGCGCCGATGTAGCGCACTTTACCGCTCTGAACGAGGTCATGGAGGGCTTTCATCGTTTCCTCTGCGGGGACCTCGGGATCGTATCGATGGATTTGGAGGAGATCGAGGTAAGAGGTCTCCAAGCGCGCGAGAGAAGCTTCGACGGCGTTGAAGATGGCTGCGCGGGAGAGACCACCCTGGTTGACGTATTGTGGTAGTTTCTCAAGGCCGGGCGTGAGGGGGGGGATACTGACATCGTCGGCGACGATACCCCAGCATTTCGACGCGATCACGATCTGGTGACGGGGGATCTGATACTAGAGGCAAGGACGATGAGAATGTAGGAGGGTTTTATGGGCACGGGAGTACCTTTTGGATAAGTTTGGCCACGAGTCGTTCGGACTCGCCGTGGGAGTAGATGTTGGCGATGTCGATTGTGTTGATGCCGAGGTCCCATGCGGCTTTCAAGATCTCGAGGGAAGGTTCTTCGTCGAGGATAAACGGCTAGATGAGGGGGGTGTGGGTATCAGGCTACCGATCTTGATATGGCACGGCGAAGAGATCATGAAAATTGATAAATGCGGAGACGCACATTCCATTTCGATGAACCAAAGGTCATGGCTCCCAGCTATGATGATACAGACACGTTTGGTCAGCGCCGACGGATGTCATGTCGCGTTGTAGGTGGAACTTTTATGGAACTTACAATAGGAACGGAGACTCGCAGACCGGACTTGCCGAGCTGGCGGTATTCGACTTTGGGGGTGGGCATGACGGTGTAAAGATGAGGACGTCAAATTGAGCGACTCGGACTCAGACGCAGGTCCTCGTATTTATGCTCCTCCAGCTTTCAAGCGGTTTGAAATGGCCTTATATATGACTGGTGCATCACGTCGATGAAACAGGGGGGACAAGGGATGACCGAAATTAGTACTGTCGTAGTGTTCGCGGTGTCGTTGGACTCATCTTGCCGAGGTTGTGGCACAGTCCTGCAACTTATCGGGAAGTCATAAGCGCTGGGCCACTGCTGGGCCAGCAGATTCTTTTGGTGTAGGTCGGGTCGAGATTACGCACCTGCCCTCCAGCCCAATCAGAGTCCTCGCTAAGCCTCGCATAGGCTCGCGAAAGCCTTCAGAAACGCAACGTAACAACTACTTTCTCCCGATGAAAGATCATACTATACGGCATCGTGATGCTTGTTGCTACACATACACAGGTATACGTCTACCTTGACTGCGCATGCCTCGTACAATCCCGCCTTCAATCATGACCACGAACAGGCTTCGGCAAGTATCTATTGATAACGATCAGTAACGGCACGAGTGGCGATGCAACGCCTAGAATACGTACGGTGCTTCGAGATAGGCTACTTCCTCTGGCGTCAACACAATACCGGTCACGATGCTCTCCTCCAACCTTTGAGTGGAATTGACACCAACGATGGGACTCGCAACTTTTTGGCCGACCCATGCCAGCGCGATCTGACCCATCTTGACACCTCTTTTCTTCGCGAGTTCCTCGACGCGGTTGACGATGGTCTTGTCGGCCTCTGAGAGCTTGTGCTCGGACCCTGTGCCTTTGGCAGAGTTGAGTCGGACGGATTCGGTGCCAAGGGGCCGGGCGAGGTCTCCTGCTGAGAGAGGTGACCAAGGGATGACCCCGATTCCATTGAATTTACAGTACGCCAGCATTTCGCGCTCCTACGTCACGTCAACAGATGCTCCATCGGAGGGACTCATATGATGGGGACACACCTCTTCACGGTAAAGCAACGAGTATTCGTCTTGCATGCTGACAAACTTGGTCCAGCCATGCTTCTCTGCTATCTCGTTCAGGTGGGCGAATTGCCAGCACCGCATTGAGCTTGCGCCGATGTAGCGCACTTTACCGCTCTGAACAAGGTCATGGAGGGTTTTCATCGTTTCCTCGGCGGGGACCTCGGGATCATATCGATGGATTTGGAACAAATCGATGTAAGAGGTCTCCAAACGCGCGAGCGATGCTTCGACTGCGTTGAAAATAGCTGCGCGGGAAAGACCACTCTGGTTGACGTATTGTGGTAGTTGCTTGAAGCTGGGCGCGGGGTGGACGCTAATGTCATCGGTGATGAGACCGAAGCATTTCGACGCGATCACGACCTGGTGACGGGGGATCTGATACTAGGCAAGAACAATGAGAACGTAAGAGGGGGGTTTATGGGGACGAGAACCCGAGGTACCTTTTGGATAAACTTGGCTACGACGCGTTCGGATTCGCCGTTCGAGTAGATGTTTGCGGTGTCAATTGTGTTGATGCCGAGGTCCCATGCGGCTTTCATGATCTCGAGGGAAGGTTCTTCATCGAGGACCCACGGCTGAATGATGGGGATGCGGATATCAGGTTACCGGATCTTAGCACGGCGAGGAGGATCATGGTGTTTGAGAATGGGAAGGGCGTACTACGCACAATCCATTTCGGTGAGCCAAAGCTCATGGCTCCTAGCTATGATGATACAAACACAGTTGAATGTCATATCACGTTGCAAGTAGATCTTACATGAGACTTACAATGGGAACGGAGACTCGAAGACCAGACTTGCCGAGCTGACGGTATTCGACTTTGGGGGTGGACTCGGGCATGATGGAATAAAGATGAGGACGTTGAACGAGGACAAGGATGGGTGACCTGACTCAGATCGACACGCGGGTCATTGCATTTATATGCTCCCCTGGACAGCTTTAAAGCCGTTTGAATGTATAACTAGCGTACATACCAGGATTACCAGTACTATCACTGCACCGGAGTTGCAAATTGACACAGTGATGCAAACAGTGTTGTAGTATACGCAACAATGGTACAGGAGGCTTCTTATGTTACTTCTAGGCTGGTATAAGTGTAATAAAGATGCTGGTCTATTTTTTTTTTGATGAAAGATGCACAAGAAACGAGTCTATCAGGTCTTTAATAGGGTGAACAGCCAAATCTGAGCATCGCAGGTACTCCGGAAAGACAAATGTTGGGTTTAAAATTCTTCTTTTCATTTTGGACGTACTAGAGGTACATTGGACTGTCTGGAACATTTTTCCGAGGTTCTACAGGTTATGGATCCATTGCGATTGGCAAGATGATCTCAGAGGCAGGATGAGAGCACCAGCGTGACAGGACCAGTCGGAGCGTGAAACCTTAAGGTCAGCCTGTCAGCATGATCATCAAAATGTAAGCATTTCTCAAGCCTTGGGTTGTTGGCGATAAGCGGAGACCCAAAAAATACTGTGACAA
>JBBPNR010000767.1:0-17204 GCA_038091015.1 Boletus vermiculosoides
ACCAAGTGCTGTAAATAGTAATGACTAAGTATGGTCAAATGAAAGTACACGGTTGTGAGAAATAGAAGTTGATGATGGGAAAAAGAAGAGTAGCATCGTGAGAGAAGAGCAGAAATTAATAACACATGCTATGACATCATTGTGATCAGGTGACCTTTCCCACGGTCACGTGCAATGTGTCTAAATAGTTGAAGTAAAATGTTGTACAAGTGTTCGTAATGAAAAGTTTGAAAATATTACATATCATAACACAGGCCATGTCTCACAATAAGGCCTAAGCTGGTATGATGCTGTTAAATGCCATTGGATGCTTGAATGTGGAAGTGTTTGTGCAAGTCAAATTGCCTCACATCATTTCTTGCCACCAACTGAGCTTTTATAGATCCTGAGCCCTGCCTGTGCTCAGTAGCCTACTCACCAGAACTGGGAATCCCAAAATAGCCACTAATGAGGAAGTTGAAGTCATCAAGCTAAGAGTGGATGGCTGAAATTGGCTACAATGGTGTGCAATGATTCAGCAACTCACTGAAAATCAGCATCTGGCTGAATACCTTATGGAAACCCCACCATCTCCATTTCACAACTACAAGAACCACTCATACAATAAACAATAGTTTGCATACTTCCAAAATTAATTCCAACTCATTTTCAATACTACAAGACAGCATGTGAATACATGGAATACCTTACTAAGTGATTTGACAGCACACACAGCTATGAAAAGGTCCAGAATGAGTTCAGAAGAGTCAAACAGGCCAGGGATGAGTTAGCAGAAGCCCAGAAAAGGGCAAAAAAGCAAACTCAACAGACAACAAGTCAGAAACCATGCATGCAGTATGGATGCTGTACATCAGGAGATTGTGTGGAGAGGGCCAAGAGGCAGTGGGTCACAATGTCAAGGTTGGGGAGGCTGATAAAAGAACTCAAACAGCCAAAAAAGTTGAGCAGAGATGTTTATGAATGAGATTGCTGCAATGAGCACAGTGAACATGTCTGTGGCTGCAAATGCACCAGATCAGCACAGCACATCACTTGCAGTTGAGCAAGACAGTTAGGAAATGACCAACAATACTGGAGTGAAAAATAAACCTGAGGTCATAATGGACCAAGATGACAGGACATGGACAGCATAAGCACATGGAGTGCATCACACAATCACAACAGACCAGACATGGAGTTCCAATACCAGGCAAGACTGTTGGAAGACTCTGGGAATGCAATGGGCAGTGATGAGCACTGTCCTGATGAGCACACAGAATCCCCTGACAAGCCTGAGGGCATGCAGATGTAAGATGGTGAGCAGGTGATTGAGGAGATTGAGTTGGAAGTTGAGAGGTGTTGGGAGAGTGTGCAGAAATGACAGGCAATAATGGTGATGAAGCATATTGACCTGGGAAGCCCACTGAGCCCCCAAACAAAGCAGAGACCACATGTATGTATCTGAGATACCAGGTTGGAACTCAAGATGAGTGCAGCCCAGCATGGAGCTTGACTACATGGTATATTGCTAGATCAAGGTTAAGGAAGAAAGACATACAAGCAGAGCTCTAATATATGTATGGCTGCTGAGTGCCTTCCACCGACTATACTACAATGCCCCAAAAAGGCAAAGAAAAATACACTGGTTGCACCTCCGGTTAAAGAAGAGGGTACCGAAAGTCAAACAGTAGAGAAAAGGAGCAAGTGCTGCTCATGGTTGAACACAGTAGATCCCTGGTCTACCCAGTGGATTCAACAAGTATGTCAGAACATGGACGAAAAAAGAGCACTATCCCATTTTTGATCGTTCATACATGACACAAGAGTAGCGGAAGTCACTTCTCAGCTGATCACTGAGATAAGTGGCATGTCCCCTATTGAGGCCCACCTATCATTGCACGAACTACAAAGCAAACCACAATATAAGAAAATCTCAAAAAAGGATGACCACTCATTAACCATACACGTTGGAATGCTCATGGATAACAGGAGAACAATAGAAGCTGACACACTCATTGACTCTGGTTGCACCAGATTGACCATTGATGCTTCCTTTGTCAAAAGGAATAACATCCCCACTCATAAACACCCTCGTCCTATTCCCGTGTACAATGCTAATGGCACTCCTAATTCACAGGGAGCCATTACTGACTTTGTTCTGGTGGAACTCTCCATTTGGGACCATGTTGAAAAGCTCTCTCTTGTGGTGACTGACCTTGGCACACATCTGCTGTTCCTTGGTTACGACTGGCTCAAGTGTCACAACCCTGTGATTGACTGGGCCTCACAATCTATTTCGTTTTCATGCGAAGATCACATCCCTGATTTAATTTCTACAGATGATGATGACAATGATTTGGAGTATCGTCAATCTTGGAAGGAGGGTGATTGCATCTTCAAAATCAAAGCCCTCAATTACCTCATGTCCTGAGGTGTCGCCCAAGATCTTGTGATCGAAGCACAAAAGGAAAAACATTTAAAAACCTTCGAAGAAGTTGTCCCAGAAGTGTACCACGCATTCAAAGATGTCTTTGCCAAGGAAACATTTGACGAATTACCCCTGTCTAGACCATGGGATCATGCAGTCAAACTACTCCCAGGTGATCATCAAGTTGATTGTAAATGTACAACCTGTTACAGTTTTGGTGCATCCCCAGTCTTTTTCCTCCTCCTATGACCCCGTGCCCCACATAACCACTCCTTCACTGGGCCACCCGCTCCCAGTGCATCCTAGCACTCATTTACACTTGATGCGACATGTCTTGCAACAGCCCAGGACTGCCTCCCACCACACTGTCTCTCGACATAGCTGCCCTCCTATGTCCTGATCCTGGATCTTCCCCAGATCCTTCCTGGAATATCCCCTCCAGATCTTCCCACACTTCTCCTTCCTTAGGGCTGCCCTCGATGCCCTCCCCCACCTCTGGCTCCACAGCCCTCTTGCTGTCCCCAGATCTTCCCAGTAGCCTTCCTCACTGCCTTCCTCGGTAACCCTATAGCACAGCCGTCCTCCTGTGCTTCCCTTGGCAATCTCCATCTCAGTTGAGGCCAGATCTCTCCTCAACACCACCACCTGCCTCGTGTTGCACCTTGACCTCACTTCACTCATGTGACCAATGATGCGCCATCACAACACATCATGCCACACTGATTCCCACAATGCATCCCTTCGCTTGTGAACTTTCCACGGCAGATCCCTCCTGCCTTTTTGGGCAATAATCTCGCCACACTGACTCCAGGTTTCCTTTTACAGATATGGACTCTTACCATATTAGGTTAGACTGTGCATGGACCACCATTACCAGATTGGGATATACCTGCCCTAAAGCCCTTACAGCTGGGGTATATAAGTTCGAGCTCCTCTTGAACACCTTTCTCTCTCTAACCCCAATCTGACACCTAAAGTGTACACTTTACGGTTACTCTTGTGGTATTCATCATCCATTCCCTGCAACATTCCCTCACTTGATCTCTACCTCGCCCTCCCCTCCTTCCTCCTTTGTTGAAGGACTCCTCACTGTTGACACTCTAGGGCTTCCCCTAGAGTTATCAAGTTTGAGCAACTCCAACATTGCTCTCTCACTATGGCTCATCCTCAGGTTCTCCTCCCCAGTCCAAAGAACCCACCCATATAGACGATGACCTCGTTACCCAAGACTCTCTCCTAGGTCAAGGTCATCTGACCTTGTGCATCTAGGACTCTTGGTTGTCCTCTTTCTCAGGATATCCCTTTTGATATCTCTCGTGGCTCATTGCCAGGCATTCTGATAAACCTGAAGGTATCCTGCGCCGTTAGGACTCAACAAGGGTTGGGCTCAAGGCGGCCTACACTTCATGTCTACTTGTACAACTACCAGTCATAACACAACCTCACAGTTGACAAACAAAAGGAGCTGGACACCTTCCTCGAAGAAAACAATCTCCCTTCACCTCTGCCTTCTTCTTCATCAAAAAGAAAGACAGAAGACTCCACCCTGTCCAAGATTATTGGAAATTGAACACTATCACCATCAAAAACCGATATCCCCTCCCCCTTATCACCAAACTGATCGACAAGCTCAAAGGAGCCAAGCACTTCACTAAGCTCGACATCTGCTGGGGGTACAACAATATACAAAAGAAGAAAGGAGATGAATGGAAAGCTGCATTTAGAATGAACCAAGGACTCTTTGAACCCCTCATGATGTTCTTCAGGCTGACCAATTCCCCTGCAACATTTCAAACTATGATGAACCACATATTCCAAGACCTGATCAATTGAGGAAACATGGTTGTCTACATGGATGACATCCTGATCTTCACAGAGTCCATCAAACAACACAGGAAAATAGTGTGAGAAGTCCTACAAATCCTCAGAGAAAACAAACTGAGTCTTCGCCACACAAAATGTGACTTTGAAGTTGATGAAGTTGAATATCTCGGACTTCTTGTCTCGCACCAGAAACTTTGCATGGATCTGACGAAAATAAAAGGAGTCACCAATTGGCCCATCTCCAAATCTAAGAAAGAGGTCAGAGGCTTCCTTGGGTTCCTCAACTTCTATCAAAGATTCATGAAGGACTTTGCCAAGATCGCAAGACCACTCAACGCTCTCACCTCTGAGAAAGTAGAGTTTAAATGGTCAGAGGAATGCCAGAAGGCCTACAAGCTCCTGAAAGAGACAATTACAACCGCTCCCGCTCTAGTCATGCCAAGAATGACAAACCATTCCACCTGGAAACAGATGGTTTTGGAATCGGCATTGGAGCAGTCCTCTCATAGGAAAAAGAAGGTCATTGGCATCCCGTTGTGTTTATATCTCGGTCGTTGAATGAAGCTGAGAGAAATTATCATGCAGCAGATCTTGAGATGGCAGCCATCATATTTGTGCTCAAAGAATGGCGCCACTACCTCCTCGACGCTAAACACAAATTTGAGATTCTAACAGACAACAAAAATCTTGAATACTTCAAATGACCCCAAGATCTCTTGTGACAACAAGCACAATGGAACCAACTCCTCCAAGAATATCACTTTGTTATCAAACATAGGTCGGGAAAGACAAATCTGGCTGACCCACTATCTCACCGACCTGACTTCAATATGAAACTCGAAGACAATAAGGAAATCACCGTGCTATCCCCAGAAAAGTTCAAGAACGACAAGGGAGCAGCTGTGTACTCTATTGCATTCAAAGAACAAATCAAAAATCTCCAATCTTGTCCAGAGAAATTCACCATCGAAGGAGTAAAAAAGAGCGACTCACCATGGAAGCTCAAAGACAGGATAATCCATTAGGGCAATGCCCTTTACATCCTTATGGAACCATCCCTTCAAGAGGCAATCATTGTCCAGAATCATGACCATCCCCTGTCAGGACATCCCAGTGCACGAAGGATAGGAGATTTGATCTGAACGAGATATTATTGGCCCTTAATGAAGAAGGACATCACCTGTTACGTTTTGGGTTGTGACATCTGTCAAAAAGTCAAAACCAAAGCGAAACGAACGCAACTACATCCAAACGAGCCAGCCGACAGACCATGGGAAGTGATATCTATCGACCTCATTAGTCCACTCCCAAAATCAAATGGAAAAGATGCCATCTTGACCGTCATCGACATGTTCACCAAAATGGTGCACTTCTTCCCCATCTCCACCACGATCACCTCCGCAGGAGTTGCCAGAATCTACAGAGATAATATATTCAAACTCCATGGCATCCCTAAGAAGATCATAAGTAACTGAGGGCCACAATTCATCTCTTTTTTCATGACAGCATTGCAAGAGCTTCTACAAATCGAAGGAAACTCCTCCACTGCCTACCACCCACAAACAGACGGACAATCGGAATGGTTCAACGTCCTTGTCGAGCAATACTTACATATCTACATGAACCATTGACAGTCCAACTGGGTAGAGTGGCTTCCTCTTGCTGAGTTTGCACATAACTCCAAGGTCTCCTCATTGACAAAGACATCTCCATACCTCTTAAACTATGGACAGACCCCCTGTATCAACATGACACAAAGATCAGTCGCAAGGAACAGAAACAAAGAAGCATCAGTCTTTGTTGACGAAATGAAGAGGAGTCATGCTTGAGCAAAAGAAGCCTTACAACACACCACCAATGACATGAAAAAGTATCATGATTGAGAAACCCAACCACCACAGGAATATCAACCCGGCGACCTCATTCTACTCGAATCAACTAACATTTGTTCCAATCATCCCTCTTGAAAATTAGATGACAAATGATATGGTCCTTTCAAAATTGTGTCAAAGGTTGGAAAAGGAGCATACAAGCTCAAACTCAATTTGAAGTGGTGAGAAATTCATCCAGTCTTTCAACAAATGCCTTCTCCACCCATATCATAAAGGAGAATTCCCCTTGCAGAAGAAACCACCACCTCTGCCACCAATCATACAACCGCAAGGAGAAGAACAGGAGATCAAGAACATCGTCGACTCCTGTGAACGATGAGGACATACTGAGTACCTTGTCCACTGGAAAGGTTTCCCCTGCAAGGAGAACAAGTGGAAAAAGGTGTTTGAACTTGATAACGCCTCTGATGCCATTAAGGATTTCCATTGCCTTCACCCCACTGCCCACTGACCAAAGAAGGTGATGAGAGTCTGCTTCACTGAAGTCGATGCCCCATGTACCTGTCCTATCTGCCACAGGCTTCCCCTCTCTGTTCCTTCCCCGATGTTCCTCAACCCTGATTTCCTTTTGTTCCAAGAAAACATGGACTGCTTACATAAGTATTCATTTGACACTCCTCTTACAGACACTCCATATTTAGAAGGTGAGCTCATTGAAAGGGACTTCAACTCTTAAAAGGGGGGTAATGTCAGAAACCTCTTCTTTCTCTTTCACATCATCACCTCTCCCTATCATTCACAGAAGGTCATGGAAGTCTGTAGAACATTCTTCTTACTTCCTAGTAGTATATATACTGGTCTGTATTGTAGGATAGTCCCTTAGAATTGGATCATCTTCACTCTTGAGCATCCCCTGAAGGGTATTCCCTAAGGTCTCTCTTGACAGTCCTGATAGCTCTGTAGTGATTGTTACATCCCATCATGTAAAAATACTAGTACCAGGTATATGCATTCAAAGTGGCTGTGTTATGTAGCCCTCCCTAGAGTGGTCATCTGAATAAAAGTCCAGGAAATGACCTAATAATTGATACACTCATGGTTGTATATACTCAACCTTAACTCTGAAGCCTTTCTGACTCTGGTATTAGTGAGTTCTCCTACTGAAAGCACCTTTCTGGACCTAACTCTGGATTAGCTTTTCAATTGTGAGCTTGAAGGCTCCAAAAGGACTGTGATCTTGATGTGTATCAAGTCTACTTCAGCTTTTTTAAGCTTTGTTTTTCTTGTGTCATAACTTCTTCTATTCATAGTATTTATTGTTTCACTTTCATAATTATTCTCCATGTCCATTACCACTACATTACAAGTAACATAGACTTAATGCTGTAAAGCACACTCAGTCAGATGGCAATTGATACAAGGAAGAAAGGCACATAATACAGAACTAGGAAGTTGTGACCTTGGTTGTGTGGTTACAAGCTTTATTTCCAGAATCACACATAACTATCCTATATGTGCATGTATGCAGGGAATATGTGTAGGTATATTTGTCTCAAGTTGGAAAGCAGTTGATTAATGACACAAGAGCCACTGGCAGCACTGTATTCATGGTAAATTTGATGTTGATATGACTCAACACCATGAGTTGTGTATAGCTATCCAAGACAGTCACCCATAACAGGGGCCATGATTTCATGTACCTCTCTTCCCTTCTGATGTTGCTACCATCTGACTGACTATTCTCATATTCTATCCAGTTTATTAGTGATTGCCTTATCATGGTGCTGTTTTGCCATTATGCTTCTCTTTTCAGATACATGCTAAGAATGAGAGATCACTAGCTCAGTGCTTATTCTGGTTTTTGAGTGATTAGCCCATTTCTGGTGTGTTGTGTTCTGTCCAGTGATGGAGTGGTTGTTCAACCCTTTGTTCATGCTGCAGTCTGGCAGACTGTCTCTGGCATATTATGTCCCATGCAATCTTGGAAGTCAAACTGCAAATGTGGCTCCAGACTTTGGATTGAAGAGCAGAGGCATGCTTGGAAGTGAAGCTGTTCTATTTCCATTCCAACTCAGAGAGGTTTCCAACTGGAAAGCACTTTGTGGTAGTAAGCATTTTGAGATTGCCTTTATTAAACTTCCAAATATTGTAATGAAAGCTCTAAGAAGTTCCACTAGCCAGATGATCTGCCTTACAGCTCACATTATAGCTGGCAAATGAAAAAGTAGAGGAAGGATAATAGCCTTAGTTCTTAATCAAGCATTTGAAAACAATAATAATAAGTGGATTAGATGGGTGCTATAATATAAAGTACAGATTTATATATGTATAATGAATGTGCATAGACTATGTTGTGCTGTAAGAGGAAATAACAAGTATGGTCAAATGAAGTACACAGGTGTGAGAAATAGAAGTTGATGATGGACAAAAGAAGAATAGCATCATGAGAAAAGAGTGGAAATTAAGAACACATGCTATGACATCATTGTGATCATGTGACTCTTTCCCACAGTCATGTGCAATGTGTTAAATATGATGAAGTAAAATGTTGTATGAATGATAAATGTGAAAAGGTTGAAAATATTACATATCATACATAACACTACTGCCTCTTTAAGACTCAAATTCCAGATGAGTCACATAAAAGTTCAATTTAGTAAAGTTCTCATAAGAGGAAAATAAAGATTGAAAGTTCTTGGAGTTTATGTGGTGCAAATGGGTTTTGATAGTGGAAGTTGGCAACAGCCTGAGGAGTGGTGTTAATAATATCTGCTGATTCCCAAGTGTGGTCTATTTCATCATAACCTTTCCAATGGATCAGATATTGAAGCTTTCTTTGTACAAAGTGTGAGCCTGTGATGTAATCTATTTCAAACTGTTCTTCTTCTTCTTTGTTTATCTTGATTGTGTCTGGTCATGAGATAGGTTGACTGGATAAAGTTTTACAATATAATTTAACTTGTAAGATGTTGACAACAAGGTGAATATGAATGGATTTAGGGAGAACTATTGATGGCATTTGGAAGGACCTCAGAGATACTGAAATGAGCAAAGCAACTGAAGCTTCAAGCAACACCTAAACTATGAAAAGGATGAAGGAAATGAGGAATAAGCCCTAAGGTCTCCTGAGTCCTGCTTTGAATGGAATATCCAAAGAGACTAGACTGGGGATTCCAGCCGTAGTCCTCTGGATTTATATATTCATATGTATGTTTGTACATGTTGTGTTTACATCTATGATGTAGGGCATAGGGTAACAGTAACTAAATACGTGAGGCATAGGCATGCTGGAATGGAAGAGCAGAAATGAATAACATGAGTTGATGGTGAGAATAGAATGGAAGCATGACAGAGATGAACATGAGAAATAATATATCCATATCAGAATTGGATCTCAAATCCAATTGGAAAAGAGAAAAGAAATCAAAGTGCATCTGTTGTGTGAGTCCATCTAATGGCTCTAGAGAAAGTGAAAGTGTATATCAATGAGCACATGTGACTATCACATGATCTGATAAGATAAAGATAAAGAACATGAGATTATGACCGTAACAGATACAATAAAGTCTGATTCATTTTTGGGTGAGATTATTTGCCATATAAGGTAACTTTAATTTATCAGTTGAGAGCCAAACCTGTTGGCCAATACATACTCTGGAGCTTCTGATCTTTTTTTGATAGCAAACTGCTTCATTTGTTCTTTGAATTCCTTGAAAGCCTGCTCTACTTCTTTATGGAAATGACCAAATTCTTTTCCAAATTCAACACCTGGACCTGTTGCTTTTTCTTCACAGCCCATCTGAGGGACATAATTACATGGAATGGTGAAAGAAATGGAACCAGTGAAGATAGTAAAGGAATTGTTGTGAAAGACTCTTGAGCCATTTTGATCCAGTTTGCCCAATCCCCTTGTTTCTTGGATATATAAGAGTAGGGATATTGTTCTAATTCTCTATTAATACACTCTGTTTGTCCATTAGTTTGGAGGTGATAGGTGATTGAGATTTTTTGGGAAATAGAAAGATGTTTGCAAAGTTCTTGCTTGAAGTCTGAAATGAACTGTGGTTTGTGGTCTGAATGTTGTCTCTAGATAGAATAGCTAAGTCCTTAGAGGAAACTGTATCATAACAAGGAATATGTTATAGTCAACTTCATATCAGGACATTCTTTTCTTTATCTCATCTTATCAGATCACATGATAGTCATGTGTGCTCAACCAGACACCAATTTCACCTTCTCTAGAGCCTTATGGACTCTGTGACATGGATGCACTTTGTTTGTTTGTTTTTTCCCTGATGGGATCTGAGATCCTTTTCTAATATGGTTATATTATTCCCACACTTCATTTCTGTCTATGCTTCCATTTCATTTACACACTACCTCATGTCTTTAATCACTGTTCCTTTCATTATGCATAGCCTACAACTCATGTTATTAATTACCACTCACCTTATGCCCTAGATTGTAGATATGATCACAACATGTACACACTTAGAATGAATATATAAATCCAGAGGACTATGGCTGGTATCCCCAGTCTAGTCTCTTTGGATATTACTTCTATTGTAGGACTCAGGAGACCTTAGGTCTTACTTCTTACTTTTTGCTTCATTTTCTTTCCTAGTAGTTTGGTGTTACCTGAAGCATTAGTGTTTTGGATCATTTCACTAGACTAGACTCTACTTTTATGCTTCATCTTTCACTCTTGAGTTGTTCATCCTAGGAAGTTTGTGGACTCACCCTAGTTAACTCTCCTATGGACAAGCTCACAGCAGGCTTAGTGCCTATCATCTTCCACAGGTCACTGTGTTCGTTCCTTCATCCAGACAAGCCTAGGGGCATAGATTCTTTAGATCACCCCTTTGTTGCTAGTGTAGGACTGCAAGGCCTGGTATCTATGGAGCCTAGGTGGGAATTAGTAGAACAGCAGAGAGTAGCCATTGACACAGAGTCATGGGCCTTAGCACATGGAGAGACTCCATTTGGAAAGCTTTTTGCAGCTCTACAGGAATAGCCACAACTGGAGTGGTTCAACACAGTTTGGAACATAGATGGAGATCTTCTCTACCCCACAACCTTCAACCAAGCAATCACCAGGGCACTGACCTTGGGATACAACAAGGATTGTTACAGTGCCAGAGTAGACCAAGAGTCCACTTTGCAGAGCCCCTCACGACCCCTAGCCAAGTATGACCTCAATGATTACTTCAGCACGCTGGAAGGTCCAGAAGTTATCCTACTACACCAGCTTTATGACACTCCCCCCCTCAGATCACCAACTCTGGATCTCTGCAAGACTGGATGCCATTTGTACACAGGAGGCTTAGCTCTAGTATTAGAGAGAGTACCAAAAGAGAGCAAGAAGAGACACTGGAATTAGCACCAGTCAAGTTGGCAAAGAAGCTGAGAAAATACAGAGAGATCAGAAGGTCTCAAGGAGGAGAGCCAAAGTCATTGGCACCTCACTTTTCTTCAAAGGAACTCAGACCCTGTTATACCCTACAGAGGCCCAGCCAATACCTTTAGAAGAATATTAGATAAAATCCCTTTTTCAATAAATCATGTCTATAGCCCTTCCAAGAGGTCTTGCAGAGGCTCTTTCTGGAGCAGCCAAAGGAGACAACACCTGGAAACATATAGCATCAGAGCTGAGGCTATACATGGAAAACCAAGAACAACACATCCAAGCAATGGTGTTATTAAACAAGAACCTACAAGATGATCTGGATCAAGCAAAGGCCCAGATCATAACCCTAGCAAAGACACCTGTTCCATCAGGCAGCAGTTCAAGAGCTCCTGCAGACCCAAAGCTCTCAAAAATATTCCAAGATCCCAGAAACTATGATGGTTTCAAGGGAAAGAAATTTGAAGAATGGTGGACCAAGATCCAAGTGTGGCAAGATGTGAATAAGCATGTCCTCTATGGCACAAACACCATTCACACTGTGTTGTCAAAAATGACTGGTGGAGAAGCAGGAGTGTTTGCAAGGGCACAACTGAACAAAATGGTCCAATTGGGAATCAACTACCATACATGGGACCAATTCAAGGAGATCATGGAAAATCATTCCTGTTCTGCCACAGAAAAGGACTGGAACAGGAAAGCACTCACTGCCCTTAAGCAAGGCACATTATCAATGGATATGTTCTTGATGAAGTTCAAGATGTATCAAACCCTAGCTGACTACAATGAGAATAGACTTATCAAGTTGTTGGAACAAAATGCTGACTGAGAAGTCATCAAAATGATCTTAATGCAGCACAGTTGATTTGAAGACCTTATTAAATTCAAGACAAAACACAAGGAGATTGGAGCTTGCAAGACAATGCTTTGTTATATCATGAAAGGGACCACAGCCAGACAACACTGCAACCCTAACACAATGGATGTGGATGCCATGCAAAGCGGTGGCAAAGGAAAAGAAAAGGGCAAGGCCCAGAGCAGCACAGAGCATGTCTGCTACAATTTCAAAAAGCCTGGTCACTTCACTAGCAAGTGCCATGCACCCAAGGTCCAATGCCTGGAGTGTAGATTCTATGGTGGAGGACACACCAAGAACTATTCCAAGAACAGTAAAGAACAGCCTTCTAGCAGCTGCCAGCCATGTGCCATGGAAACCAAGGAGCCTGAGCAGCAACAATGTGGAAAGCAGATTCTCCACAAACCAAGGAGGCAAAAGCCAAAGGAAAAGAATGTGATTGGACCAAGTCCATTGCAAATATGACTCTTGACAAGGCCTGAGCATAGTTTAAGGACTACAAGACATTCACAGGCCAGTCAAAAAATCAGGTTCTCCAAAGCATGCATCTGAGTGCATAGCTGCAGAGCTGAACTTTAAAAATTCTTTCTCTAGTTTAGCCATAGATAGTATTATGGACTATTATAATACCTTTTTACCCAATTCCTTTTCCAGTGGGCATCCACCAGATGGTGACAGGAGTAAACCTGTGACAAATTCCATTTTACCTACTTTCACCCCTTTTCCTTCCCCCCCTAGCTCAGAATTCCCAGACACCATCTTTATCAGAAGTGTCAAACTATGTAGATCACAAAGTCACAATGAAGATCTGAGTAGCACCTCAGTCATCAAAGCACAAAGATTTCATTTCCACAGAGGCATTGCTAGACAGCAGCACTAATGTTATATTCATTGACAAAACTTGGGTGGAATCTCACAATATCCCCTTTACCACCTTATGATGCCCTATCCCCATTTACAATGTGGACAGCATGAAAAACTCAGCAGGTTCCACTACCCACAGTGGAAACCTTGTATTAGAGTTCAATGGTCACTATGAGCAAATCTTGGCAAACTTCATTTCCATCTACTCTTCCATTTCATTCACACACTACCTTATATCTTTAATTACCATTCCTTCCATTATGCATAGCCTACAACTCACGTTATTAATTACTGCTTGCCCTATGCCCTAGATTGTAGATATGATCACAACATGTACACACTTAGAATGAATATATAAATCCAGAGGACTATAGCTGGTATCTCCAGTCTAGTTTCTTTGGATATTACTTCCATCACAGGACTCAGGAGACCTTAGGGCTCACTTCTTCCTTTTTCCTTCATTTTCCTAGTAGTTTGGTGTTACCTGAAGCATTAGTGCTTCAGATCATTTCAGAATAAATATGTATAACATCTTTAAAGAAGCAGTTGACAACTACACAAATAGCAATGAAGGTGTTGGATTTAGGCAATCCAGTAATAAAATCAACTGAGAGATCTTCCCAGGAGTGAGATGGTGTAGATAAAGGAAAAAGCTTTCCTGCCAGTGTCTTTGAGGATCTCTTTGTTTGGGTACATACTTGGCAGCTATCTACATAAGTTTCAATGTCTTTTGTAACTCCTGGCCATGAGAAGTGTTGGGTAAGTAAATTAATGATACATCCATCCATGTCTGGAATGTCCACCAATAGGATGATCATGACATAAAGTTAAGAGTTTGATATGCAAGGATTTAGGAATGAAGATTTTGTTTTTATTATTTTTGAAAATATTACAGTCAGACATGAAAGAGAAATGAAATCGTGAATAATATTAATCTCTATTTTAGAGGATTCATGCCTCAATGATTCCATAAAAGAAGAGGAAAGTTCAATATTGTTAATAAAAAGAAAAGGTGGTAGTACAATAATGTTCTCATTGTGGTCCTTGACTGTATTTCCATGATCTGGTCTTCTGGAAAATGTGTCTGCTTGTCCATTACTTGATCCTGGTTTATAAATAAAGACATAGTTGAACTCATGAAGAAGTGCATGCCAATATGCTTGTCATCCTAAGAGAGTGTTTGTGGTTTCTTCTGGTATTCAAGATTTTTGTGATCTGTCCAGATTTCAAAATTCTCTTTACTGATAAGATAATGCCTCCACTCTTCTAGTGCAGAAATTATGGCTAAGAGTTCTTTGTTGTAAGTAGGGCAATTGCACTCAGTGCTGTTGAAAGAATGTAAAATAAAGGTGCATGGTCACCAAAGTCTGTCATTGCTTTTGACTGAAAAAACTGCTTCAGTTGCTGTATCCAAAGTGTTGGTTTCTACCCTCATCTCCTCATCCCAATCTGGATAGGCTAGTAAGGGAGCTATCTTGAACTTGTTCTTAAGTGTATCAAACACTTTTTGTTGGTCAGGACTCCATTTGAAAGGAACATCTTTTTTGGTTGGATCATTCAGAGATTGGGTGATGTTGGTGAAGCCTTCAATAAATCCACAATAATAGTTGCAAAATCCAAGGAAGCATTGGAGGCTCTTGAAATGCATGGGAATAGGCCAGTTCATTACTTCTGACACCCTCTTTTCCTGCATCTTGACATCCTCTTTAGATACTACCATGCCCAAAAAGTTCTCTTTGTCCTCTGAAAACTGACACTTTTCTGGTTTCATGTAAAGGTCATTACCATCTAGTTTACAAAGAACTTCTTTAATGATCTCCTTGTATTCAGCTTGTGTATGTCCTTTGATACATAACATACAGTCATTGATGTAAATAACTAATACAGCATACATGTTGTTAAATATATTGACCATCATCTGTTGTAATATGGGTAGAGAATTAGTCATACCAGAGTACATTACTGTAGGTTCATAAGCACCAATGGGGGTAACAAATGCCCCTTTCCATTCATCACCTTCTTTGATTCTTACATTGTTGTAACCCCAATAGAGACCAAGGCAGGTGAATATTTCAGCACCTTTGAATTGATCAATGAGTGTGGGAATGAGGGGAAGTGGATATGCATTTTTGATAGTGCCCTCATTTAAATAGTGATAGTCCATAACAAGTTTTTTTGTTTTTTGTTTTTTTTTTGGCTTGAAAAAGACAGGTGCTGTTTGTGGAGACTTAGAAGGTCTAAAGTAATCCTTCTCAAGTTCTTTGTTAATGAACATGCAAACTTCATTCATTTCTACATCAGAAAGAATGACTTTGCCCTTCTTGGAAATGAAATCATCCCTGAGATCTATGCCATGATCCCAAGGTTTTTATTCAGGCATTTGTTCCTGATTGCTTTCTCAGAGCCATCTGCATTAATGACTGCAATAGGGTTAGCAATTTTATAGGTTTTTATTCTGTGTCTCTGTACATAAGATTTGTTAATAAGGTGTGAGATGCCCTGAAATCCAGAAGTGCTTGAACAGAAGATTTCATTTCTGCCATTGGTCACTCCATTTCCTAAGTAGGACTGTCTTAAGTGAGAATTCTCCATCAAATGACAAGGTTGAACTTCTAAGGGCCACAGAAGAATATTCATTGAGGGATTTATAAATAGGAGAAATTTCAATTGCTGAATAAGGGAATCAAGTACACTACTTTTTACTTCTGGTGCTACATTCCAAGGAGTCACCCTATCAGAATGAAAAGATTATTGGCAACAATTGAAGTGATAGTACAAACTGAATTATCCTCCATGCAATCTACTATACTATTCTCACTAATAGTGTCCAAAGTAGTAGTATGAATGTCAGCACTAAGTGCAGTGTGGGAAGGAGAAAATGAAATATTGCAGCTCACATTATCCAATAGATTTCTACTTCCAAGCATTCTAAAATTCTATTTGAATAACAAGATCATGCTGGACAAGGTGATCATTGATGTAAATGTTTGAATGGGTGTCTTTGTCCATTATTAATCAACTTGTCATCAGGCAACAATATTTGTGGATCTCATGGCAAGAATCATGATCAAACAGTGCGAAATAGCTGTCAAGGGGAGGAAACAGATATATCCACTTCTGGATGAACTACACAGCAGTACTGTCCACATGATGTCAGATATGAATGAGGTGGTTGACAAGGTGAGTGCAAATATATGCTATATTTACACACATGCTACACTCATATAAGACCCTTTAGCTGTGGTGTCTGTTGGTGAAGTACTGTTGAAGTTATCTCCTACCCCTTGCACACTGGGTGAAAGGGTTGTTTTTGGAGACAAGGAAATTTAACAACAATACCCAAGACAAGTGGCTAAATGGCTACATGGGGACAATCAGTAAAACTACACCATGGCAGTCAAGAATCACCACAAGGTGAAGACAAATGCATCTCTCATCCAGTTCTAAAGATGTTAAGCAACTTGACCCTCTTTGAAAGCAACATGTTTAACAAATATATTGCAAATGTCCAACAGATGCTCTACATCACCTCATTGGAATGGGTGGAGAGCAGGGCAAGCAAAAGGATGGAAACCCTTGTCAAATACACAATATTGTTCAGTAATGCCAAATTTGACTGTGAACTGCTCCTGGCCCACAAAAGGTTGGAAGGTGTGCCAGAAATTGGGTGCCATTGTGAATAGTGCTGGTTTTCAATTCCATTATCATTTTACATATGTATGTGATTGTTATTCTGCCATGTATTCCATAGCTATTATATAAGATATCAGAGTTCAATATTTGAATTCAATACAATTACTAGATGTATACAATCTGAATATATCCAATTATCTGCATTTATGTATTATTTACCATATTTCAACACATGTGTATAAATGCAGTGGAATTATATATGTAAATTAACATTGTTTTGTGGTGATGGAGTATACAACCATAGTCTCTTTGGGTGGTAGTGTAATAATGACAGATGTATTTGATATGATACAATGTGAATTGTGGTGAAAATATATCAAATCC
>JBBPNR010000768.1:0-17186 GCA_038091015.1 Boletus vermiculosoides
GCACACAGGGTTCGGGTGTATGCGGTGGATGTCTCTCCGGATGGGACGAGAATTGCGAGCGGATCGCGTGACAAGACTGCCTGTGTCTGGTCATTCTCGACTGGCGAGCGACTGCTTGGCCCTTGGAAACACGACTTCAGCGTTCCCGACGTTGAATTCTCACCCGACGGACACCTGATTGCCACTGCCACGTGGCGCCATTCCGTTCGGATTTACGACAGTCAGGAAGGCCACCCCCTTGTCGAGGTTCCAATCCAAGTCGCTTCGTTACAACCCCTCACTTGGACCAGCGATGGCAAGCAGCTCTTTGTCTTATCTCTCAATGGAACCATCAACTGTCTCGATATGTCCACCCGGACGACGCGCTCTCAAGCGCCTATTCACAGCGACAATGAACCCAGGTGCATCGCCCTGGCGAGCAACGGCACATTCATTGCAGCTTCCGCAAACTCAACTGTCTCGTTCTGGGACACTATGACACACAAGCAAATCGGGTCTATTATCCAGCATCCAGCTCGCATCGACTCCATGGCTATCTCAACATACCACGACCTTGTGATCGGTGGGGGGAGAATAATCACCCTTCACAGTCTCTGTGGCATCATTCCCTCATCGTACTCTGAAAATGTAAGTGCATTCCCCCAACGCCTCGCTGCGTGAGACCCCCCAACTGTTAACTGCTGCAGAGTTTTACAGAGCGGGTGGAAAAGACCGATCTCGAACAGACGATCGAGTCCCTTCGTAAAGAGGAGGAAAGCCCAAGTGTGTTTGCTAGCCACTTAACTCCTGTGTCGTTGATATCCACGTTCATTAGACAGCAGAATTCGGCGTCTCGACGATACCATCCAGCAGCTCTGCAACCAGCTCTCTGAATCCCAAAGCGCAGCTGCTCGGGAGACGGATAACCTCAACAAAATGATCAAGTCCCTTCGTGGACAGAAAAGGAACTTGAGTGCGTCCATCGTCATCTTGATTCATATGTCGCTGACATCCTCGTTCATCAGAAAGAAATAATGCACGTCTGTAAGACATCGTTCTGCAACTCTGTAACCAGCTCTTTGACTGCAGGTACAGAGTAGATGACCTCAACAGAACCATCGAGTCACTTCGTACACAGGAGATGAACTCGAGTGCGTACATTGCCATCGTGATTCGCGCCTCATTGACACCCTCGTCCTTTAGACGCTGAAATCACCCACCTCGAACAGCAACTCCGCACCCAGTATGCCGATTCCCAACACAGAGTGGATGGCCTCGTCCGGATCCTGCATGCGCACGAGCAGAAACATCAATGTGAAGCCTTGTATGCCGAGGGCCGCATCATGGATGCTGCGCTGTCTCTTCTCGAGATCAGCAACACCGTGAGCGACGACGTCAGAGCCAACAGCCTCATAATGGACTGGCTTGCTAGTGAGTTTTGGCGTCATGCACCAGGATAAGTACTCAATCTCTACGATCAGAGTTCAAGAGCCAAATCCTATCGACGCTGGAAATAATTGGGGACGACGCATCGAACACCGAGAAACAGGATGAAGCAGTTGCAGCCTACTCTGCCGCGTTGTTACTCGGTCCCTTCACCCCGAACACCTTGCTAACGAAGTGGGCAAACACAGCGCTGATTCGTAGCTCAGCCAACGAAGCATCGGATACCGCCGCCAAGGTAGGCTCTGCATGATAGTCTGACGCCGAACGTTGACAATTTTTGCGACTCAGTTCAAGGTTCCAAGGTTTCTCATCTACCAGGCGATCTGCGATGCTGCCCAAGAGGACGGTCGCATTGTGGAGGCGATCGATTGTTTCCGACAGATGGAGAGTGAGCTAGGAGACGGCACGAGTAACCGCGATGGGCAAAGTCAGTCCAAACTTGCTGAGGGGTCTCAATGTCGACATGGCGATGCGACAAATTCTTTCCGCGCAACGAGAATCATCCCCGAGAAGGAAACGAAATATATAGATGAAACTGAGTGGGTTGCTAGTGAGTACCTACTTGGTTCATCGCTCTTGGTGGCCTCTGACATTCAACATCAGACTTCAAAGCACATTGTCTAAATGCATTAGAGCAACATGGAGATGCCGCCATGGACTCTGCCTCGTACAAAGATGCTGTTGCCCACTACACTACAGCATTGACCCTCGATCCTCTATCGCTAGGCCTTTTGATCAAGCGAAGCCAAGCACGAGCTGGGATTGGATCATGGAAGGATTCGTTAGAGGATGCTGATGCGGTACGCGCATCCTAATTTACACCAGAGCAAGAAGTTGATGTGATCTCAGGCGATCGAACTCGACCCGTTGTCTCCACGTGGCTATGTGAGAAGGCATGCAGCACTACTTGGTGCTCACCGTTATGATGAAGCAATCGATGCGTATCATGATATGCTTCTGAAGCTCGAACAATCTCCAGACCCTGTTACTCGGGGTAAACATTTTATATTCCTCACCAAAGCATTGTCTGAGAATCTGCCCCTTGCAGAATTGCGCAATCGCTGTATGAGCCCATCACAGACGATGGCGGCAATTCGCTGCTCCGCTAAGCGCGCTCAGCGGGACGCTCCTCTAGCCCTCATTAATACTGAGACCGGTCGTCTCCGTGACAAGCAGGAACTCTTGGATGAGTTCGAAGCTGATCCAAAATTCAAGGAGCTCGTTGCGTCCATGACAACAGTGCTCGATGAGTCTCGCATCACGCAGGCTGTTCAGCAGTACTTTCGATATGCCACGTTCTCCCATACTTGGGAAGGGGCCGAACCATTGTTCCACGATGTCCTCCATAACTCGGTACAGAAACTGGCAGCATCACCCACGGTCTCGAAGTTGGTGATGTTCTGTATGATGGCGCGAGAGGCTGGGTTGCACTGGGCATGGTCCGACACATGTTGTATCAACAAATCAGACAGCTCAGTGCTTCAAGAATCCCTGACGTCGATGTTCCAATGGTACCACAAATCCGCCCTTACGATTGTTCACTTAAAAGGTGTACGATCTAACTCGGAGCTACATGCTCTCGTGGAGTGTTTTTGGAACACCCGTGCGTGGACGTTGCAAGAGTTCTTTGCGTCTCGTGTTATTCGGTTTTACACCGAAGATTGGAAGCTTTATCTTCCGGACGAAAGTGTGTATAACCACAAGGATTCATCTGCAGTCATGAACGAGATGGCGGCCGTGAACGGCGTCAATGTACAAGTTCTGCTCTCTCTCCGCCCTGGATCAGAGGATGTACGACAGAAACTCTGTCTTGCAGCGACGCGCATCGCTACAAAAGAAGAGGATATAGCCTACTCGCTCTTCGGTATATTTGACGTCTCTATTCAGGTTAATTATGGCGAGGGCCAGCAACGCGCTCTGGGTCGCCTGTTACAAGAGGTCCTGACCCGGTCAGGTGATGTTACCATCCTAGCCTGGACAGGGGAGGCATCCGACTATAACAGCTGCCTTCCTGCGGAGATTAGTGTATATCGCGAACCAGCATCACCCCATATCCCATCACCAATTGAAGATGACATTATGGACACTTTGGTTGCGGAAATACGGGTGTCCTCGTATCTCGACTCGGCTTTAATGCTATACGATCGAGTTGTCTTTCTCCCATCACCGCGTCTTGTCAGCCGCCGATTGAGCTTATCCTGCATCATCTTTCCGCTGAGAGGCCCACTGGTCTCGAGCGGTAATTCTCAGTGTTCTTATCGTGGCATAACATCCGGACTCGGGAACATCGAGATCAAGACAACGGAGGACTTATCTGGCCTTAGGAATCTGGTTCTTGTACATCCATGGCTCCAGTGCCTTCTTGATCCTGTGCTTCCTCCCCAGGATGCGATTGTGGACGATGATGCCGAACCACTCACCCCACTCGATGGGGATGGCGGGGACGGCAATGTCGATATGCTCTCTCGCTCTACACCACACACCATATGCCCTCCACATGACAAACTTACCAGAGCATTACGGCTTTTCGCGCGCCTCAGACAGCCCTTCGGCGCGCTATTGCTCGTTCCTCTATCTCATAATGAATACAAACGCGTCGCATCCGATCACCCCATCGTCGTGCAGCTACTCCAGAACGTTTCACCGCGCTATCTCGAGCAGAAGATACGGACACTGGATATTTTATAGTTGCCACGCTGTCGTGAGGGATTCGTCTGTTTTTGTTTCCGGATCTCTTACCCTTGCTATCTCGGACTTGACTTTTACCTGTTCTCGCATTTCGCATGTTTTCTGTAAGATATGTCAGCTTGTTTGTAGTACGTGCATCATGGCAGCCTTTGTTGTGCTGCGACCAGGCAGCTACTACTAGCCAGGATATCACGGTACCCAGACAGGTCTCCAGCAACGAATTGATTGTCGGGAGCCTGGCACGCTCGCATTCACACATCAGTCATGATCATCTATTAGCATGCAGCGGAACCGAATATGCAGTCCTTCAAGTTCGCTTCGTTTATCGCAATCCCACTCATCAACTGCCGCGGTCGGTCGACGATGGCTCGTGCTCGTCCGTACGATCGGTCAAAGCGCTACGATGGCGTTGTTGGCGACTATATACAGCATCAATGACAGCGCGACGCTGATAATGACTCGGGGCGCAGTGTTCAATGTTCAATACCTCCCACAAGATTGGTGGTCGGCCGTCCTTTGGTTCTTTGTACGTTTTCTTCTCCTGATCAGGCAGGGCGTCGAGGCGATTGGGTCGCGCATTAGAGCACCAGCAAACGCCGTGAGCTCAGGTCCGTCCGTCCAACTCTTATCCCCTCCTCTCTGGCCGGGTCCAAATCCCACATCAATCGCCCCTTGGAACCTTCTGATCAGCACCTATTTGAGCGTTCAACTTTATTGTTGTGATGATCACCGGCCCAACGTTTGCGGAGATCTTGTGGGGACGCGGGGGACGGCAGCAGTATACACGGATCTGGAGTCGGGGACACAGAAAGAGATGATGCGATCCCATCCTGGCTCTGTCCCGCCTTCTTGAAGCTCCGGAATCGAGTTCTGGTTCCATCATCATCGTGTTGATAATGACACGGTTCTCTTCTTCCTCAGATCCGTTGGATGATATGAATATGAACAATATATATATATTTGTGGTGTTGAACGTGACAGCTCTACTGGTCATTTATTTCTTCGTGCCTGAGATGGCCGGTCGATAGCTCGAGGGTACGTTTCTTCAAGTTCCTTCCTTTTTCGCTTGCGTTGTCGCGATCCGCATTGTTCGTTGTTACTCTTCTCTTCATACAGACATGGACGTGATCATTTACGATCGCGTACAGAGAGGGTAAAGTCCCGTCCGAGTCTCGCTTCGCAGATATCTCCTGGTACTTGGTTCTCCAGAGACAGATCGGATGTCTAGACCCGGCGGGAACGAGGGGGAAGAACGAGAAGAACGGTCGGGAGATGCCCGCCAAACGCCGCGCTGGTAAGGAGCTATAATAAGGACTGGGGGATAAGGGACGACCCGCAACGAACGAAAGGGCACAGCGCTCAATGCACTCACCCCGGAGGTCAACATCCAGCATGTTGGTCCGCGACATACTCCGTCTTGATTGGAATCGGAGTCGGAGACGTGGGCGGCAGCGATGAAGGTGTAGGGGTACGAAAGGGCAGGGATGCCGAGGAAGGTGGCATAAGTGATGATTCTGCAGTTGCGGCCTAGATTGGAGAGGCCCCAGAGGGAGGGGACGAGGGAGGGGCTGTGGAATTGTGGGGAGTGTTAGCGATGGGAGACAACAACGAAAAAAAAGGGACGATGATGGGGACATACAGAATGATGAACGCGCATCCATACGCGATGCCTGCGTTAATACTGTCAGTATTGTACCGTACATGGTCAGATCCAACCTCAGGGGACGTACCCCAGTGCCTATACGCCTGCTAGTTTTCTGACGCCAACGACCATTTAAGTGTAGGAGCAAACAAACACAGCTGTGGAGAACGTCAGGAATGGAATTCTGCTAATACGATATTTCTTGAGGAAGCCACGGTTTCCGTCTGTGGCACGAGAGGGCACCAGCGAAATAATGTCTGCAAAGGCCCTATATGGTGTATTCTCCATGAATTCAATAATTACACCTTGAGATGCGTAAATATCGTACATCGGGGCTTGACCATGCCAAAATTCTGCGACGTCGGGGATGGAGTTATCAGCACTCAGGTTATGCGGTGGAGTGGATGCTACCTTGTCTGCGAACTCGGTGACCCATATTGGTTTGTAGTATGCTTCGTGCAGGCTCGTGGCGTGCTCAACGAATGCAGCAATGGAATGTGGCGCGACGGCGTCAATCTGTTATTGCAAAGTTCAACCACTACTTCACTGGGGCGGTGATAGAAATAATCTGTGCACCCGTCGACAAAGGGTTTAATCCAATCAAGTCCTGCTTGATTGTTCGTGCATGCCAAAGACATAAGATAGTAACCCGTCCTGAGGGCTTGTGTTCGATTGAGACGGTTCATGTAGTCTGGGGTAGTCGTACCACTAGAAGTGCGACATAAAGAGGCGTGAACATACTCGTTCATCCAGAAAGCATGGCCTTCAATGATCACGCTCTTAAAAGTGTCTACTGACCTCATCCCCATACCGTCGGGATACCCTCCAATCCAAGATCAGACGCTGCAAAAGGCAGATATGGGTTCTAAATATATAGACTGAGGATAGTATTAGCAGCCGTGCAGACAACTAAGATGAATATTCAAACTACCAGACTTCCGGGCGGGGAAATTTGCAAGGCAAGAAGTATCGTCACCGCACGTCGGCCCCCATTTCTTGGACTCGCCGGCGGGGACAGAATTGATATGGGCCAAATCTTGCGAACTTGGTGGCGTTTTCGAACCATGGGAATGTCCGGAAAGGTTGCAACACTTCACAATATCATTACGCCGACTTACGCCACAATAGGTGAGTATGTTTTCGGGAATAGGCTGGTGGAAAGGGAGCGGTCACTGCCTTGGCAACACACTGGGGAGGGCGATACTGACAAGGACTCAAGAGTCGAGTTAAAACAGTTCATCTTCCAGCACTGTTCACCGACAGCAAGCAAACCCGATTGGAATGTATGGTCGAGACAGCATATTGTCAGTTGCCTCCCTCGCTGATGGGAAGCACGTTGTGAGTGGTGGTCACGCCGGCGAAGGAAAGATTCGGCGTCGGAGAGTGGAAGATGGTAAGGAGGTTGGGACGCCAACGGGTGCGCCAATGGCAGTAGCCAAGAATGCACCCTGACGGAGAGCATGATGTTGGACAGCAGTGGTGAAGGAGGACGAGTCAAGCTCTTCCCAGAGATCAATGGTGGAGCAGAGAGCAGGGCCGTCACACAGAGAACAACCCCAAGGACCTGTGTATGTAGTTTCATTGATGTAAAGCTTGGGCTCGCTGAGGCTGCCGGTGGAGATGGATCGGAACCACTCGGATCGACGACCTGCTGTATGCATAGGCTCTGTAAACTATACATATCGACAGCAACTTCACAGCCTCTGAGATTTGGGCATTGTCCACCAGCATCGTCTGGACATGTCTCAGATGCCACTCCAGTATCAGTGGCTCTGCTCCTGCATTCACCACCAGGAGAGCATCCTGCAGCAAGTACCGGAAGTGGAAGTCGATTAAGGGTGATTGGCGTGGTCTCTGGCATTTCAGTGTGGGGGGATTCGCTCGGATTTCTGCTGTGGGACATTTATCATTCCACACCAAGACCTGGATGAAGAAAAATAAAGAAAATCATGTCTATCTCGACTTTCCTGAACGTCTCACTTACCCGCCCCCGAAAAGCATTCATTTCCGACAAGCTTTGCTTTGCTAGGCGGTCATAGCGCTGTCAGCATAATATCAACACACAAACCGAATCAACACTCACCTTTTCCGTCAGATCTTTCCTTCCACACCCAGAGCCACTGAGATACCACTCCTGCTCCCTCAGGAACAATCGGCCCCCTGAACGAAATACTTTCACCTTCCTCCATAATCGACGCTGTGAATCTTATTGCCAGCAGGACCAACTGTGGAAAAGGTCAGCAGGATAACGCTTTTCAAGATGAAGATGTTTGGTATACCTTCAGATAATCTTGCGCTACTAGTACTGTGTTCAGTGCCAGGCCCTCATCCGCAGTGTAGTCAAGTATGTCGTTCTCCAAATGCTTGAATTCTCTGAATGTGAACATCATCATGGAAAAATGGAAGTGAAAATGAAAATATTTGATGTAGAGGGTCAAGGTTATGAGCAAGTCGTGATGTGTCGACTGTTCCGTGACTTCCATTGATTAGTGGCAGTCGTGACTCGTGCTATCTACATGATGACATGCACGCAATCATGCGTCACGGTTACATAACACCAAACGGGCCCCGCACGGTAAACCGCCCATCGCTGCAGTACCAGCAAACCTTTGCATGATCAGAACGTCCATTTTCTGAACTCGAAGTTTTACATCTGGTTTGGAGACTAAAATACACAGCTGGAATATAACCCGAGGATCACGTCTGCAAAGACAGTATATAACTACTCTGAAACTGCAGGTGCTATGATTGGAGGACACCTAGCACAACAAGAAGATATATGTCGAATATCATCAATGCTATTTTGCGACCAATTACACACAGGTCGAAGAGAAAATGGTGCAAATACCATATCGTACAGTTTATCACAACCAGTCCCCTTCCTGCCATCGATCAATCGATATGACCAAGAATAATGTTAAAAAAATGAAAAGGGGGGACGATGGCCATTCAGAGATCAAGAACAAATGCTACGAGACGAGGGGAAGAAAAGATCATGAAAGGCGTATGCACATGACGTAAAACGTAAAAGATTGGGGATGCAGGGAAATATGACACACGAGACGATACAAAGATAGATGGCAATATTAAAACATACCACATGAATAGGACAGAATATGATGCGAAAGATAGGGTCGAAACGATGCGCACATATGAATCATTCGAGCTGGGGTTCAATAATCGACACGCGCTTGAAGCTCTGATGGCGAGGACTCGTCACCTCCAACCTCTACCGTTTTCTCAACGGTGATTTCGAGCTGGTTCGCCGATCGGAGATGAGTACATCGAAAAGCGCCCGACACGACAACGTACCTTGGTAGGTGTAGGGGGCTCATTGCGCGACCAAACAAATGGTCGGCATCGATCGTACGGAAACAATGGAGAATCGACTCACCGAGAACTTAGCCGTCGTTCCCCGTGGTATACTAGGGAATCGGGGGAATCCCGCGGGGAGGTCCGCAGAGGCGGCACGTTGTCGTTGGTATTGAAGTTGTTTACGTGTGTTCAATCTAGTGGCAATCGGCGACATGCCATGACGTGACAAACAGGCTCGAAACTCACGTGGCAAGCAACGAGTTTGCATACACTGCAGAGACCTCATTAGGAAAACAAGGGTTGAGATTTTTAGAAAATCCCCGCACACTTGCTGATAAAGAAGTGAAGTCCCATGAAAACTAGATTGTTGGGCATAGTGAGCCACTTGGACAACGGTCAGAACGTCCAGAAGATTGCATGGGTTGGTTACATACACAAATCATTGACACGATCGTCGCGGCACTTGGAGAACGTTTTAGAGAGGAGGAACACTACATAAAATGTCTCACCTTGTCAACAGATTTGTCTCAAAGGTATACAGAACCACCGCGCCAATGATACGGTCCAAGCTGTGGCACGTTAGCATCAAAGATTTCCGGAGATACTGAATGCTTGCCTCGTCGAAGCCCTCTTGTCGCTTTGCAGAGTCTGCAGCGAATGAGTCAAGAACCCCGTAACCAATACATCAACGAGGCATGACATGGCTAAGCCGAGGGTAAAGACCCACTGTTGCGAGAACAAGATGGTGAGACCTAGAACACTCGATACATGCTAGCCAAACTCACTCGGAATTCTGCCTTGAATGCCGTGAATGTTTTCATGTGTATCCTAGCACGTTGGATTCAGGGTCAGGGCCTTCCAGGAAATGATGTCTTACATCTCGGCTGTTGTGACTGAAAGTTGTGAATAAGCGAATTTAATGTATTTAGTGGTTCGTGGTGCGATCTTCTTTACCTGACGCGCAACCTAATTCATCTGTGTCATTGGTATGTTGATGGAGAGGAATCGCAGGTACGTACACAGACGGAAGAATGCCAACGCCAACTTTGATTAGACATTCGGTCAGCCGATCCCAATTCCAACTAAAGTAGATGCTTACAATTAACACCGTGAATCGCCATTGCTGTCGACTCACTAGGGAAGTTTAAGCTTTTTTGTTTAGGACGGTGACATGTCACTCACGTTTATGGATGCGATGCGAGAAAAAACTGGTGACGGGGTCAGCAAACTAACCGGGCGGCGTCTGGGGAAACATGATACCAGTGTACGATGAACGTTAGGATTGCCTGGACCACGTAGTGAGGCCATTGCGCAGGAGTATTGGGGCTCACTCACGGTAGTTATGACCGTCAACTACGACATGGATATTAGACGGGCGAGGAGGAGGATCAGAATGTACGTACTGCTAGTGGGCTAAAGGATGTCTGTTACATGCCAGGGAATGATGGAGTAGAACAGTAAAGTCGCAAGCGTACATTGGGATCGTGTCTATCTTCATCTCATTACCGTAATTCGTGATTAAATAAATCCAGATTGATGTATAGACCAATAGGCTGTGCGTGGTGTCGAGCATCCTAAGGGAAGGGGATTGAACCCTGGTAGACTGAGCGAGTGCGCAACGACGGGGACCTACCACACTGCTCCAACCTAATCACGATGTGAGGTAGGCGTTGGACAGGACTATACACGGCGACTTACAATAGCTTTGACCCTTGCAGAATCCTGCGGGAACAGCTTGATATAGAGGAAAGTCTGCACGACCACGACTCCCGACAGCCTACAGTTAGAACAAGGTTGGGCATGAATCGACATTGTGAGAACGGGTACTCACGCTGCGGCACAGAACCCGCCGAGCAGGAGGGCACCGAATGTTGCATCGATGAGGAAGGTCATATCAGTGATTATGTGAGGAAAGGGACGAGACGCCGGGCGGGATGACGATGGAGGAAAGAGGAGGGGGGGGATGAATAAGAGAGGGAACTCCAACGTCTTATGGGGAAGAGTACTTTGTTTATTCCGTTATTCCCAACCATAACCTACATGGGATGCACATCCCGATCTGCAGTCTTGATTGAGGCGCGGTTGTACCACAGACATCCGAGATCGGGAATTTGGGTGCGATTACAATACGGGTTACGTTGGGTAAAACAACAGACTTGCAGGGCTCGCGGATGCCTAGCGATAGAAGTTGATGCGTCGGATGACGGTACCGTGTCATTGGATTTGACATTCTGAGAAACGGTTGATTGCAATGATACGTTGGTAACAAACATTTCAAAGACAAGGCTCGCAGATGCTTTGGTGGGTCAGTCGACAAGTCCCTGCACGCCAATCCGCGAGTCCCACCGTGCCATTAGAGTTGGCGTTCTGAAAAATGGCCAGCTGGGATAAAAGGCAAGTTGTGGTATTCATAATCCGAGATACAAGAAATGTTAACGACGGTAAAGTTGAATTGTCCGAGATCGATCTGATCACTCACCGTCGGAAGTGCATTGATTGACAAGGGACATATACATAGTGTACCGCTACTCGAGAATGTAGTGGGGCCACGAGGGGCGCAACAACATTGCGCGCCTGTCACAGTCACATTGTCACAGCCAGCTTCCTCTTTGACCACGACGGGCAACATGACTTTGACCGTGGGTTTCTTCATCTGCTTTCCTTTGGATTACTGACAGCACCATCCAGGACACATCAGCACAGATGGATGAAGACGTATTGAGTGACGTGATTCCAAGCAACATCGTATCCAGACAGGTAAGTAACCTGTCCCCTTCAGGTGGCGCTATGTTCATCGCGTGTGCGACGTCGGACGCAATAGCAAAGCGAAGGCGCGGACGATGGCGAAAGCGAGTACATTGATGGGGGCGCGAGCATGGAAGAAGACGAACTTCAGAGCGACCAGGAGGAACAGGTCTGCATGCTCGTTCGTGTATGGTCACTGAACCGCTTCAGTTAACGTCCTGCCTCTCCAGGAACCCGTCGCAAGTGGTTCCTCGCCGTCCAAATTGACGAAAATGCAGCAGTCCGCAGAGAGACAGCAGAAGAAACAAAAACGAAAAGCAGACGAAAGCCAGCTGCACGTAAAGAGGCAGGAAATGGACAAGGCAAAGGTACCTCCTTCGTTATAATATTGTCTATTATATTCTCATAGTGTATAGATTGCCGACGCTGTAAAGCGTTACTCTTACCTGTTGGGTCAAACAGACCTCTTCAAATACTTTGTCGATATCAAGGTCAGTTGTGTTCATGTGTACGCAGCGTCTACTTATCCCAGTACGTTCGCAGAAAGCTCGCGATCCTCAATATGCCGCTCTCCTAGACGCACAACCAAAACAGCGGGGGAGAGGTCGCAAGAAACCTATGTAGGTATCACCCTCTCGCATTCATAGCCACGTGCTTATCACCATCCAGAGACCAAAGCGCTCGCCACAGGAAGTCAGAAAAAGAGGAAGACGAAGAAATGCTCAAAGACGGTGAACTAGCAGCCGAAGGAGATGATCAGCCTTACGTTTTTGAAGAATCACCGAGCTGTTTGTTCTGTCTTATACGTCGCCAAGTCTCTACTCACTCTCGGATAGTTATTAACGGCACCATGAGAGCCTACCAACTACAGGGGCTGAATTGGATGGTCTCGTTGCATCACAATGGTCTCAACGGTATTCTTGCTGATGAAATGGTGCGTATTCCACTAGTACACACCTCGTAATTGTTTAACCATACCTGTAGGGTCTTGGTAAAACGCTGCAAACTATCTCATTCCTTTCTTATCTTAGACACTACCGTGCTGTCCACGGCCCTCATTTGATTGTCGTACCCAAGTCTACACTCCAGAACTGGGCTCGAGAGTTCGAACGGTGGACGCCGGACGTCAATGTCGTGGTTCTGACTGGTAGCAAAGAAGAACGTGCTGAACTGATTGCCAATCGACTCATCCCGCAGGATTTCGATGTCTGTGTCACCTCATATGAGATCTGCCTCATAGAAAAGTCGGCGCTCAAAAAATTCTCATTTGAATATATCGCAATTGACGAAGCCCACCGCATCAAAAACGTAGACTCGATTCTTGCTCAGATCGTTCGCGCCTTCATGTCCCGTGGTCGTCTATTGATCACGGGTACTCCACTTCAGAACAACTTGAAAGAGTTGTTTGCCCTCCTCAATTTCATCTGCCCCGAGATATTTTCCGACTATGCCGATCTCGATGCTTTTCTTCATAAGGACGATGCCGGTGCTGACGGTGAAGAGGAGAAGAGCAAGAAAGTCGTGGAAGCATTGCACAAAATATTGCGACCCTTCCTTCTGCGTCGTGTCAAATCCGACGTGGAGAAGAACCTTCTTCCGAGCAAGCTACCCTTCCTCACCTCGCACTTTCTGGTTACTGACTCTGGCTTCAGAGAAGGAAATAAATATATACGTCGGTCTCTCTGAGATGCAGCGGAAGTGGTATCGCTCGGTCTTGGAAAAGGATATAGACGCTGTCAACGGTTTGCTCTTTCCCCGTCCACTTGGAATATTCCGGTCTGAACATTCCTCCAAAAGGATTAACGGGCAAGAAAGAGGGAAAAACTCGTCTGATGAACATGGTCATGCAGGTGCGTGTTTGTGGCCAATGTCGTGTACCCTATCCAACATCGTGTCAGCTCCGGAAAGTAACATGTCATCCCTACCTGTTTGATGGCGCAGTCAGTCCTCATTTACACTATCAGTCGGGAATATGTTTTAACTCTTCTCGTGTGATCAGGAGCCAGGTCCGCCATACACCACGGACGAACATCTCATAGAGAACTCAGGAAAGATGATCATATTGGACAAATTACTCACGTCCTTGAAGACCAAAGGATCGAGGGTATTGATATTCAGTCAAATGAGCCGTGTTCTGGACATTCTAGAAGATTACTGCCTCTTCCGTGCATTCAGTACGTGTCCACGCGCTTTTAAGTACTTATGGAACCTTTTGATGTGGCTTCTTGTGCTCAGGGTACTGCCGCATTGACGGTAGCACTGCGCACGACGACCGGATCGTCGCAATCGACGAGTATAACAAACCAGATAGCGAAAAGTTCATCTTTTTGCTGACTACCCGCGCTGGAGGTCTTGGGATTAACTTGACGACCGCAGATATTGTCATTCTCTACGATAGTGATTGGTGAGACTTCAACCGTCGATCAACGAACATGGAACGTGCTCACCCGGGCCTAGGAATCCACAAGCTGACTTGCAGGCTATGGACCGTGCCCACCGAATCGGACAGACAAAGCAAGTCTATGTGTTCCGCTTCATTACAGAGGGCAGTGTCGAGGAGCGTATGCTCGAGCGCGCCGCGCAAAAACTTCGTCTTGACCAGCTCGTCATTCAGCAGGGTAGGCAGCAACAGTCCAAAGGCAAGTATCATTACTTCCGATCCGGATGGTGCTAACTTTGTGTGTCTTTCAACTCAGCTGCGAGCAAAGACGAACTCCTTGATATGATTACGCACGGCGCGGAGAAGATTATCAATTCTTCTGACGAGTAGGTAGTTATCATGCATGTCGGCGATGTCGTTAATATTTCCGTTCCTAGCACGCTCATTAATGAAGACATTGAAGCCATCATTCAGCGCGGCGAAGAGCGCACTGCAGAGCTCAATAGCAAATACGAAGGCCTCAACCTCGAAGATCTCAGTAATTTCAAGTCCGATAGTTCATTACAGCAATGGGAGGGGGAAGACTTCCGGAGCGGCGGACGCAAGACGCTCAACCTGAACATGCTCTCGTTATCGAAACGAGAAAGGAAGATGAATTATTCGGTGGATAGTTATTTCAAGGATACGTTGCGTGTTGGACCATCGAAGACGGAGAAGGCGCCGAAAATGCCACGTGCGCCGAAGCAGATACAGATGTGAGTTCATTGTAGAGTTGTTGTCGCTGTGGGCCATCCCGTGCTGATGGTATCGTGATTCGCTTCGTAGTCAGGACTTTCAATTCTTTGACCCAGCTCTAGCTCAGCTTCAGGAGAGAGAACTGGCGGTGTTCAAGGTATGCATAGTAATCACTGTCGTAGGATGATGGAGTTGATTGAGCACCGTTTTAGCGTTTGAATGGCATTGCCGCCACTGCGAGAGAACTTCAAGGGCCTGACGATACGCCGGAGAAACTCGAGACGGAGCGGGCCGCGGCTCAAGACTTCATCGATACAGGCAAACTTATACATATTTTGTGATCCATTGACCACGCTGACACGTGCTATACCCGTTTCGCAGCCGAACCTCTTACTGAAGAAGAGCAAGCGTTGAAGGAGCAGTATACGGAGGCTGGATTCCACGACTGGAGTCGGAGAGACTTCCAGCAGTTTGTCCGTGCGTTAGAGAACTATGGATGGTCCGTTGATACTCCCGCATGTCATCGTTTGATTTGACGTTAATCTTGTCCCCCGTGTTTAGGACGGACGACTATGACCTGCTCGCTTCCGAAATCCAAGACAAGGATGCAAAGGCAGTGAAACGGTACTATACCTACTTCAAGAAACATTGGAAGGAACTCGCCGAACACCCTCGTATCGCCGCCCGCATCGCCGAAGGCGAAGCTAAACGCAACAAACGGTCCAACCTCGAATACCTCCTTGCCAAAAAAATCAGCTCTGTCAAACACCCGATGCAAGAACTCGAACTGAACTACCCCACGACCAAGGGGAAAGTTTATTCCGAAGAAGAAGATCGGTACTTGCTCTGTCGGTTGAACCATTATGGAATGCGCGCCGAGGACGTGTATGAGTGCATGAAGCGGGATATTTCCGAGTTCCCGGTGTTCCGTTTCGATTGGTTTTTCAAGAGTCGGTCAACGCAGGAGTTGCAGCGGAGGTGTAATACATTGTTGGGGATGATCGAGAAGGAAGCGGAGGCGCTGGCACAGCAGGAGGGAAAGTCGAAGGGGAGAGGAAAGGTGTGTCTCTCATTCCCTCCGTCCTGAGGGTTACTCACGTGTTTGGTTGGGTTTTTTAGAAACGAGGATTAGAAGACGTGCAAAAGGAAGACGAGATAAAGGAATCGAGATCGCCCACGCCTGTTGCACCTGCGCCGAAAAAGTCGCACAAGAAGAAGAAGACCTAGGGACGGGGGTTTCGGACGCGGATTGGTTAGACACGCCATACGGACGTGATTCGTTGTGCATGCATTCCTTCACTTCCTTTGTATTTCCCCCTCGTATATCTACATAACACTGGTTCGTAGAGTATTGAATTCATGTAATGGGTTGCATCCCTGCATTGAATGAGGGTAGCAGAGCCCAGTACGTGATCACCAGTGCACAGTGCAAACTCCAACTTGCCAATGGGTGCGGCGGGCGTCGGGGTAGTGTGTCCGGCTTTCATATAATGTCGTGCGCTTGCAGGTAAGGAGTACAAGTACCCTAGAACGTCCGGTTTCGAGACTAGTTGGCAGTAGCCTACTGTCAATACGCCGGTATCTTCCGAGTCTATCTTCCCCTCTTCTTGTCGTTACATAATCCAAGTTTCGACGGGCAAGCTTTGTGAATAGTACTACTGTTGCTTCTAAAGAGGCAAAGCTTGTTTCCGCCACCAACATATGGTCCGTACCGACTCGAACAGATCTACGAGCAAATCCTGGTTTCATCGCATCGCATTACATGTTGCTACGCTAAGATATCCTATTCTTCAATCTTAGAGTCGACTTCTGATAGTAGAACAACTTCCACCGGTAACCAGGATCAGTCAACCGAGATCAAAAGGCTGTCATGATCAAGGGTGTACTTGGCATTTCGCAGCGATGCCAAGGGCTGGGCGTAAGTGATCACAGTCTCGAGGTCACTCATGTCGTTGGTAGTAAAGGTCAAGACCGTCGAAGCCCAGTGAGTTGGGTCCCGATTCGCGCTCGCGGGGAGCAGTACTTGCTACAATGTTTTCTCCCCCTCGAACATCGCGAACAGCTGATTTGCGTGACAGAACTTTATGTGGAACCAGATATTTGATGCCATTTCCCTGAGGAGTGGCGATTCCTCCTCGAGTCGCATGATTAACGTTCATGTTTATCCGAGATGGCAATAACGGGTCGCCAGTCCGAATATCCCGGCTTGGGTAGCGAACGCCCGAGAAAGGGCTGCAATCTCTGGGCAAGATTGGT
>JBBPNR010000769.1:0-17185 GCA_038091015.1 Boletus vermiculosoides
GATGAGCACACGAGACGAGCCAGATCGGAACTCTTTCATCAACACCTCCCTTTGTTTCTGCTCCATATCTCCATGCTACGCAGGAACCCATCAGTCGGAAATAAAGATACGACATCGCCTTCTTTGCTTTGCCCACGTACCATGGCAGACACCGTGAATTCCCGCGAGTGCATCTTTTCGGTCAACCAGTCCACCTTCCGCCTCGTGTTGCAAAAAATAACGGCCTGAGTGATCGTTACCGTCTCGTACAGATCGCAGAGTGTGTCTAATTTCCACTCTTCTTTTTCCACCGCAATGTAGAATTGCTTGATACCTTCAAGCGTCAATTCGTCCCGCTTTACGAGAATGCGCACGGGGTCACGCATGAACTTCTTGGTCACTTCCAAGACATCTGCCGGCATCGTCGCCGACAGCAAAACGACCTGCGTGTCCTGAGGCAAGAGCTGGAACAGCTCGTAAATTTGGTCCTTGAACCCTCGGGACAACATCTCATCCGCCTCGTCAAGACAGAAGATCTTGATATGGTCTGTCCGAAGCGCTCTCCGGTTGATCATGTCATACACGCGTCCAGGCGTGCCCACAACGACTTGAACGCCTTCTTGCAGCTTGGCCATGTCTTCACGCACGTTGGTACCACCGACACAAGCATGACACTCAATGTTCATGTAATCCCCGAGTGCGATTACGACTTTTTGGATTTGTTGTGCAAGCTCGCGGGTAGGGGCGAGGATGAGAGCTTGGCAGCCCTTGATGGACAAATCGACCTGTTGAAGAATGGAAATGGAGAAGGTGGCGGTCTTTCCAGTACCGGATTGGGCTTGAGCGATGACATCGTGCCCCTTTATCACAGGCACAATCGCGCGTTGCTGGATGGCCGAAGGACGCTCGAAACTTGCAAAGTGCATCTCGACTCAATACCCCATTTCTGGAAGTGGAAAAAAAGGGGGAGATGGAGCTTACCCATATGCATAGATACCACGGAGAAGCTCTGGCTTTAGATCCATGTTATCAAAGCTGATTTGAGTGTGATCAGATGAGACCGAAGTGAGATTGAAGTAAGACATGTACGCACTTGTCTACGACTTGGTCCCAGTTGGACTCGATCTCGCCCTCGGCGACATCTTGAAGCTGTTCTTCTCTACATGCGTGGAATGATGCATGAGCCATGGTTGCACGATGGTCGGTAACATATGCGATCGACGTACGCTGACATGTTTTGAAACTCTACGTTCGTTATCCCCCAAGTGTCGACCTTGTCTTTTTTTTTTCAGTGTCTCGTCGACTGTGCGCTTGGAAAAAGAGAAGGGGATTGAAGTCGACCTTCCCGTCTGTCTTGATCAAAAAGACAAAATTTTCTGCAACCCTCGCGCCTGGCAAGGACAACCCCCACAGATTCGGAAATTGCCGTCGCTGTTTTCGGACTCAGCGCGCCGTTCGGCATGTGGAGAAACATACGGCAAGCAAGCCGTGTTGAATGTCCGCCATTCTCCGCTTACCATCGGCACAGCAGTAGTGCCACTGCAAAGCGAACCGGTTACCGCAGTAAAGTCGAAGTCGGACTTCACAGCACTTTATTCGAATGAAGCCGAGTGCAGTCTACATCGAGGTGACCTGTCACTCAGGTAAGCGCTGAAAGAAGACACACAGCTGTGGAGGTGACGGAAGACCATTAGCTCCTAGCCTGTGTTCAAGAAACCCAGTGAGTTTGAAATTACCACTACAGGTGTCTGGGCTGGAAGTAACTGAAATACAGTACAGTGAGCCTGCGGTGCCGTGTGTGCCTCGACCGGCTAACTAAGATGAAGATATTTAGGTACAAGGAGCCCGTACCGACGTGCGTCAGTTCGCATGGCCGGACATGAGTTGGCGTCATCAGATCCGGGTTGATCGTCGAAATCCTGAGGAGCGCATCAACCGACTCGGAGGATGAGAACGTCCTTGCGAGATGTATGGTTGAAGTCGAAACAGGGCCTAGGCCCGAGCTCTGCGCTGGACTGTGTGGACACGGGTCGTGCGAGCCTGAGTTTGTGGATCACTGAATGAACGACTTGATCGGAGCAGTAACGGCAGCAATATTAGATGGCACCACTCGTGGAGGGACTCTGCTGACGGAGGTCCGGGAGCAAAGGAACTCAGAGGGAGGCTGCGCAAACGAATCAAGACCGCTCATCGCAGAGCGGGAGTCGCGCGAACGATAAATCTGTCCAGAGCCCCACAAACAGGGGAGTGTTCCTGCAAGATCGGTCCTTGAGACTAGGTCGCTCTCCGTTCCGAGCGCTTCCGACACACGGCGAGCGTGGCACCACTATCCAACTGCGGTCAAACCGTCGCTTCTTTGAGCTGTTACACTTTCCAAACCAGTGAACGATGTACATCTGTCTCTAAACGTTATAAGCCGATTACTGCCGAGCGATCGTGCCGCCACGCGTCAGCGCTATCACTCCCTTGCAAAGTTCCCACTCTCTCCAGCCTAGACCCTCGCCCGATCAATGACCCTCTCCGCCCCCTCAAGGCCTCACCAACCTCTCAGGGTTACATGAGCTGGTATACCATGCCCTCTATACAAACTCGTTGATACCACACTAAATGATCTGTTATTGTGTGCTCTACATCGCGTCCCATGTGCCTGTGACGTCCAATGATACTACTTGACAAAAGGGAAAAAAACACATTTCACATGACAAGTAAATAGAGTATATCATACTGAGATCAACACATGAAATTGACAACACTAACAAGTCTCCCTTCAGGCTTACAGCGTCGCATCCGAATCCCCATATCGGGACCCATGTTCTTCCGTCCTACCTTCATCGGATCTGCACCCCCAAGCTGTGTCGCTCGCAATCTGCACCTCCACCAATCCCGCCGCCTGAAGACGTTCTCCCGACGGATTTCGCACATGTCCCACCGGCACCTTGAGATCCGGCCTCCGACGCGCCAACCACAGTACATCCAGCACCCCCAAGTTATACACTACGGCCGCCTCCGCCTCCGATTCCGAACGAGATACGCACTTCCCCGACTCCGGTTTGACCCTCCAGTCATCAGGGGGACAAGAAGCGCCAATAGCAAACAAGACACACACAAGCCCATTATCAACTACAAATTCGGACACAGCATGATGCGGTATGACGCGATAGTTTGGTCAGCTTTCTACAGCCTCGTGATGTGTATGGGAGAAACCCCGGCTCACTGGGATGAAATTGATCTAGACGCGCAGAAATAATCAGCGTTCGTATCACAAGGAGGACACTGAAACGCTCAATGGATACTCACGTTGAGGCGTGATTGTGGCACGATAATGTTCACCATCACAGATCCCTCCGCGTTAACGTCCGTTCCTGTGAGCCCGTTCGCACTCAGATGTGGCCCTGCAGATCTGGTCCATTATTGCATAACACACCTCGCTGACGAGAAGACGCTTAGTCACTTACCGGTCCGTCGCCGCTGACACATTTGCCAATGCATCTTGGAATTGTACAAGCGTGATAAGCAGGGATGGCACTGCTGATTAGTTCACGGCGGCCACGTCCTGCGACAATCCCAGCATCTCTGCAAGGTACCTGTCGCATCATCCATGTTCTCAATCTAACTTGCCTTTCTCGAAAAACGGATGTACTCACGGGGTGGTGTACGAATAGTATGTGTGGACATCCGTTGGGAGCGGATTATAATCACTCGTCTCATTCCCAGATTGTTGTGATTTCTCCGTCGCCCACTACAACGCGGGCACACTCGGGATTCAGGAAGACGCGGAATAGAACGTGTATCTCGATCTCGTACCCAATCCACGATCGGATCCCCTGTCGTCCCACCGCTAGCGTTCAGGTTCCCAGGCTGCCATTCTCCCCGCGGCGTCGTCGTGGTGTCGTCGAAAGTTGGGCCATCCAGTACCACGTTCGTCCCAGAATCGACGACCACCATTTGTTGTCGAGAGGACAATGTGCAGCCAAAGTACTGTGTGAACATGCTGATCGGACAGTGTTTGGATGCGTTTTCAGCCACAGAATCAAGCGACTCACTTGGTTGAGTTCGATAACCCCTCCCAACCCAGGTAACAGTCTCGTGACCAAACTCGCGTCTGCCCAATCTACAGCCTGGATCTGACTCTCTGGCCCGACGTTCACGCCCCCATCGACATTGGCGAACCCGGGCATGGCGAGCGCAGTCGGTACTGACATGTTCGCTGTCCCGTTGAACGACTGCAAACCGAGTATCGTGGACGTTGTCACGTGCAGAATGGCGATTCCAGCGAGGTAGAGCGTCACGCAGATCGTACCGAGAAGCGTTGATCGGACGACCCGTTGGCAATAGAGCGTCATGAGGGCACTACCCAGACCCGCCCAGCTTGTCGAGAGGTCGTGTGTTGCCGTGAGAGTTTGACGGAGGGACAAGTTACGCCGGAGTGCAAGGCGTTGCGTGCACAGGACCAGAATTGCTGCGTAGACCTGTGGGACGTCGGTAGGACGGTCATGAAGAACCGCAAGGATATCGATATATCAGGATGTGCATGGGTGCCGGTGAATGGAGGAGGTGGACTTACGGTGATGAAGGACTGCATGGCGATCGTGATCGCCGTACTCGCAATGTTGCTTGTCGTCCCGAGCGGGAAGATCAATCGCTGTTCGACATGAAGAATGTACAGCGTCAAGAAGACAAGATGCAGGAACACCAGAAACCCACGGAGAATGAAACATATCGCGGACGCCCCCGCCGACCAGTGTGCTCTCAGTCTTAGGGCCTGGGGGAACCGCGCCGCACCCATCATCGACGCGATAGAAGCCCTGAATGTGGCTTTGCGACATTTCTATTCATCAAGAACGCAGACTCTGCAGGAGACATGTGGCCCTCTCCTTGCTCATAATCAGCATCCCTTTCAAACATCCGACGCGAAGGACGAGTGAGAAACGTGCTGACTTGGCAGGGAGACAAACAATGGGGTCGACGTGGGGCACGCGCGCCGCGCCGATGGGAGTAGATATCATGATCCCCTCCATTGATATCGTGGGCGTGCATAGGTTACATCAACCGACGCAGAGATGGCGTTGATAGGCATGGTTCAAAAGACCTTTTTTTTCTTCATTTCGGAGAATAGCACCCGACGACTGGCAACTCGAGAGGATATTGCATGAGGAAAAGGGGAGAAAAGTAGGATCCGAGATGTCCAATAAGAAAAGAACGGTAACTGAAGCAGTCGGTTAGTGGTAGGACGAAAGCCCACCTTGGTTGATGTTGAAACGCAAACCCCGAGTAGTAATTACTGTTGCGCCCAAGTAAAATGAGATTTGTACAAGCCACATTGTATTTGGGCACAATCGTAATTGAATGATTAGATTTCGGACATGATGGTCTTGGCAGATAGGCTTGAAGTGATGCAGAGAACTTGTGGTCTACCAGACATGGGACAATGATGCAAGCAGGGCAGAATGCAAAAGATGGTCGACGTGTAATAGCCGTGAACATAGTAAATGGAGAAACGTCAGGTGTCAGAGCTTTGTTGGCCGGTCCCCAGTCCGCCATTATGACGGTTCCTGGATAAACTCACACCGAAATGATGTTGATGGTGAGTGTGCTTCACCAAGAAGCTAGTCGGAGCCCGTGTGCCAAGTACGTAGTGAAGTGATTGGTCCCACAACATTGACAACCAGGTACAGTACTTGCAGTCTGGGGTGCCAAGAATGAAGACAAAAAAGACCATAAAATATCCGATTTTGATCGCCGCCTTGCTTTCAAGTTCCGAGCAGGCAGCATCACTCCGCAATTGTGTTACATCCTGCCAAAGCCCTACTGTGGCATCTCTAGACTCGGACATATTTCCGCGGTGAGGGGAAAGGAGGATTCTAAGGAGGACACTAACATTCTACCAAACAGCTACTGAGAGACTTGATCCTACATTAGGGATACTCCCTCGGTCTTAGGTGTCCGCTCTGTAAGCTACCATGCTCCACGATCAAAGCGTGGCAGAGACTGAACTAGTAAGTTTCACTACGGGCACGAATTAGTTTCCCGGTTGATGGGCCGTGATGGCCGGCACGCTTAACTTGAGCAGAACCTAAACAAAGACACACCAGACATCACAGTGGGATTATATGGATATGGATGTGTGCGTGGTCGCCCTGTGTTCATCCTGATCAAGACCGGCCTCGCCAGCTATGCTGACCAAATTCGATTCCCACCTGCTCAAGTTGGATAAATCAGTACATCACTACGTCCATTGGTACATCGCAACCCAAAACCTCAGGCCTCAACCACCGATCACACAGTCCGCATTTGGGGTCACGTTTGAAGGATTTTTCTCAATGCTATGATCCGATATCGCCGGTGCCCTCTTGAATATTGACAGCGACAAGCGGTCTATGAAGGCATTACAAGGAACTTCTGGGAGCCTCATCCTATGAGTTCGCATGTTTTTGTTTTTGTTTTTCGTCGCTGTCGTGTGAACGTGAACGTTTCCTAGTGATCCTCAAGCCAGACAACAGGAATCATACATCGACACTATCGATCGCCTTGAATGCGGCAATTTCATTTCCAAATTGTCGGATGGAAGGATTCTCGTGAAAGGGTCGTGTCTCGTGTTGTCGTGCTGCTTTGACACCGAGTCGGCAACGGCTACCACTCCCACAAGCCCGTCTCGTCGAGCAATCGTCGAGACTTGTGCAAAGAAGCCAACGCAGTTGTATACAGAACTTGTTGAACGAATACCCCAGGGACAGGCACAGCGTCACAGGACATACTGACTTGCGTGCAATGTGGAACCGCAAGTCTCTAGAAATGCATGTCAATCGGGGCGTCAACCGCGCCGCGAACGTCGGACGGCTTCATTCCAGGCAAGGAATCCGAGATTCGAGTGGAAAAAAACCTCCTTCATATTGCAGAAGTAAGTGGTTCCATTGTGTTCGTTTTGCGCTGAGTCGAACCGTCCTCGGAACAAGTGGAGACTCAACCCCTCGCTTCTACAAGTAATTTTTCTTGGTGAGTACATCACTGCCGGGAAGTTTCTACATCTACAATACACGTGGCTCGGCACCATCTTCCCCAACCAAAACGAAACACCCTTTTGAACCGACCGGTCACTCCATCTTTCCTTTTTGCAATTTGAACATGGCGATACTCAGTAATCATCCCTGCAGACAATACTCGGATTCCTATTTATTGTAGGCGGTGCCATTCTCTATTTGAATCATCCCGGTAAGGCGTGACAATGTTGTGAAAGACAAGACGCTCGCGCTTTTGTGAGGTCTGTACATTTTCACCAACCATGGAACAAAGCTCCCTGGCATGCCAGTGGTCCTTCAATCGTTTGGATGATGGAAGATGAGACGTAGCTTGACAACAGCGGTGCCAATCACTCCAGCATGATGTCGGAATGCGTGTGTAGCTCAAAAAACGCAAGTGCCCGAGGCATGCCCGGATGCAGTGGGTTGAATACAAGCAGCTACCGATAATATCGCCTCGCTCGCCCCAGGTCATAACTTGATTCAGGAGTCGAGGTCTCGAGCGATGGCAAGTGGATCATAAGTGCAGGCAAGAGAATAAATTAAATTAAAAGATGGTCCGGAATTCAACAGATCACACTTGAGGCATCTATACAACACTAATTCCAAACCTACAGTTTCAAGTCCTCACTGTCACCACTGTTTGGCATCTTTGTCATCCCACCCCTGTCACCTCCTCCTCACCTACGCCGTACGAACCGGACACCATAATCCTTGATACCCAATGTAATCATAATATCCACCTGGAAAACACGTTCTCGCCATTCATCCAAGCTCTCTACCTGCCCGTTGGGGCGCTGCGCCAACAAGGGTTCCACCCGCCAGTCACGGAGTAGATGTGCAAGGAAACACACAGCTTCTGTCGTCGCATACTTACGGCCGATGCACGAGCGCAGACCTGACGTTTTATTGGGGTCACTTCAATCAATGCCAACGATACGCATGGGCCTCTACGCCCGCTGCAATTACGCACCAAAGCTAAACCCGGTAAAGTCCTCGGTACCTTCTGAACTTTGATTCTGCTTCTTGGCATACCATCGCGAGGGTCGGTAGACTTCTGGTTCAGCATAGTATTTTGGGTGATAGTCTAGAAAACATAATCGAGGTGACGATCGGTCGACTGTGATTGTCCACTTACGGATACCGACGAGATCGACCACGACCTTTAACGTTGGTTCGCATCAACATCAATACAATAAAGAATCGCAATCAAACCAAGGAAGACTTACTTGGGTACCTTTTTTCACGGCTAACAACTTTGGTTCACTGGTATCAGAAACATTGAGGACCATGTCACGCCGGGCTTCGCGAGGGACGATCGGTCCAGGAGCTACGGTGATCCACCACAAGTTAAGAGAACGTCGTCAATGGACCTGATCGAGTGACTTACGGAACATTCGAATTGCCTCGTAGAACGCGGCGAGTATTTTGTCAAGTTTGCCATAGTCTTCATAAAGCTGAGGATTCGGGGTTCACGTGTTCCAGAGTCGGGCTGAGCGGCGGAGTGCATACACACTTACCAGGGTGTCGTCGTCTCTGTCTTCGGTCACCTCTCGCACTTGTGAGGCAAGTTCGTCTTGGATGTCGAAATCCAGAGCCAGGAACGCGAGGGTTGCTGCCACGGCATGGGCCGTCGTATCTAAATTTAAGGTGCACACATCGGAATAGAATCAGATAGACAAGAAAACCTACCATGACCAGCATACAAGAATGAGAAAACATTGCCAATCTAGGACGAAGAAAAAGAAAGAAAACATGGCGTCATCCTACTGCCCACATTTTTTTCGCTGATGGAAAAGCAATCTCAGGGGTCGCTTACCACTTCATCGTCACTGAGGCCCTTCTTCCCTCCAATATCTTTCGAAGCGTGGATCAAAAGTGAGAAGAGATCATTGCCTGGTTTAGTGTTCCCATTGGCTACTTCGGATCGAATGTCCTCTCGTATCGTATCGACTTGGGATTGCATGAATACACGCAAGGTATCGTACATTCGACGCGTGCGTTGGATCCTGCAGCGATTGTCAGAAAACAATCATGCCTTATCTGTGTTTGACGTGCTGACCATTCAGATGGCAGTTTCCATACCCAGGAAGGGAAAAATGCAACAGGCATTATTGTTTTCGTCACAACGTCGAGGCATTCTTGCACGCTGGGTTCCTCGCCTTGACTAGGTGGCTCGGACCATGTCAATGGCACTCCAAATCCAACCGACGTAAAAATGGTGAGCGAAAACTGCCATGACGTTAGATGTGCAGATTGGTCACGATTCTGATCCAAGAGAGAGAGAGAGAGTACCTTAAACATGACCCGATCGATACTAGGCACCTCGATGACGTCTTTCGAGGCCCAGCCTTGGGTAGTCACCATTTCCGCAAAGAGTTTGCACGAAGCATCCCAGACAGTGGCATACCTTCAAGTTAGTGACGACGATAACTCAGCATCCTTCCCTCACACTTGGAATTGCTGTCTACGTACGTGTCGTTGTTGAATGCAGGACTGGAAATTTTTCGGTATTTTCGCCATTGGTCACCGTATGCATCGACGATATTTGGACCCCAGAATCTGCTCGGTGATGTGGATGAGGTGAGCTAGATCTCAAACAGCCTGAGGAGATGCCATGTAGACTGACGAGAAAAGACCTTTAAAGGCTGGGGACTTGTCAAACGCATCCAACCCTCCCGCAAGAATCTGTCTTCCTACTTCCAGGGATCGAGTAGATATCAGTGGGGTACCAGAGAGGAACGGTACGAATGACACAGTATCGCAACCAAAGCGACGATAGACTGCCACAAGGGTATTGAAAGTCAGGGAGTAGTAACTGATGGCCACAATGCATCACCCACCGTTTCGATTCTTCCGCCATTTCCACGAGAACGTAAATTCTGGCAGGAATTCAGGTCAAGGAGCCGGACGGGAGAGACATGTGTCGGGAAGCTCTCACTGGGGTTCCACCTCGTATCGGGTAGAATGCCACTTTGAGGGGAAAATGGCGAAAATGGGATGCGGCAACCAGGGAGTGAATTGACGGCCTGTTGTGATTATTAACACTCTGTAACATGGATCCCACTGTCATAAACACAACGTGCCTTGATGCCTTGAACGAGTTTGACGACGCGCGATACGACGATAAGGGCACCAAGAAAGGCAATTGTCTTCGTCCACTTCGAGGTACCTGGGAGGCGACGTTAGTATGTTTGATTGGCCCGATGGTATGCAGCCACTAGAGTATGCTCACCGAGAGCGTCTCGCGGAGATATGAGACTCAATACGCCCGAGAGCGCTGCCATGGTCTCGGATGTAACAGCAAGTTGGAGCTTCCACGGGATTCTCCGAGAACAACTTGTGGAACCATTGAGGAGGGCTGTGCTGATGGGAAAACGTTCTTGGGCCCATCGAAACCACCCAATTTGGTAGGTGCTGTGGTTCATTGCAACCGCTCCTTAATGAGAGCTCATCCAAAATGGGGGAAAGAGGATGTATTAGCGAACAAACTGTTTGGGCGGCTCGCCGTAGTGCTCGTGCTATCACCGTGCGCGCGGTCACCTTCGATTGTCCCTCGCGTCGTTTCGCGCCTCGGCCCTCGGGAACACTCTCCTTGTCACATCTTCACACCTTATATGACGTATCCGATCGCTCAGACTCGCCCAAGGGCCAACACATCCTTGACGGAACCGTTCGACTCGGTATGTACAGCTTCTCGTGTGGGTTCGGCTTACTCTTCTACTTCGCGATTTGGGTCGTCCTCGACGACGCGGTAGGTGGCTCGATAGGGCATCTGTGGTCATTGTTCAGTGGTACGGATGGCTCAGGCACGCCGTTCGTCTCGCGCTTGTAGTGCTCGTGTTATTGTGCCTCTTCTCTAGCCAGCGACTTCGTATTGACTCATTTCGAGTCGCTGTGCACGCCGCTGGTTGCGCCCATCCGTGTCGCATTGGTTCCCATGCACTCTGACGTCGTCGTCATCGCTCTGGTATCCCCGACCTTCCTCGACGCTTCTCGACCTCTCGAACTCGCCCCATTCCTGACGTTCTCCACAGCTATGCTTGTTTGCACCTACGGTCGTTGGCGTGAGAACAAGCAGGCATATATACGTGCGCTGAGGTACGTCCCCCCTCCCCTCCTTTCAAATCTCCCAACTGGATCTGATCATGTAAGGTACGACACGCCATGACAGTATTGGTGCAGACATCGCGTATGGATGCGCGTTCACCATTCTGTATCCCCTCCTCATCCCCCCCTTTTTTTCAATCGTCTCCCATCGCTAACACACCCCGCAGCCCTGTAAGCTGGTCCAGACCGCCAGCCGCTTGGATTGTTACGCCGAAAGGCAGTAATACTAAATGCTTGTGATTCAGTATCCCGGGCGGTATATATGCTGGTTATAGGTACCTAGGTAAGCTGTAGGTTTACAAGCCCCTCCCTCATCTCTTCCATCTGGGGCCTCTCCAAATTAGGCCGCAACCACACGATCATCACCTATGCTCCCTCCCTCGGCATCCCCGCGTCTTCGTACCTCTGCGCCTTCAACGCTGCCGCCCAGGTCTCCGACTTCGAATCCAACCAAGGCGGGGTATGTCACGGACCGGCATGCTGGACGTTGACGTTCGAGGCATCCATAAGACACAAGTACATCATAACAACATGGATAATCGATACTCCTACAAGTCCGAACGGATACATCGACTGGTCGACTTTCCCCGAGAGTGACTCCATTCAGATAGCAACCTCACCTGCCCGCTCTTCCTCCTTCCCGCCGAGTCCCGATATCCGATTTGAGACAACGCGCTTTGAAGTTTGATGTTCAATGTCAGAGGGGACCAAGGGCCACGAACCAACTAAGGAATGCTCACTAGCAACCCACTCAGTTTCATCTATAGACCTCGTTTCTTTCTCGCGGATGTTCGTCGTTGTGTGGGAACTCCATATCGCTCATCGCGGCTACCCGTGCCCTCCCCCAGCCTGCCCCCCATCTGCCGGAAAAGCTCAATCGCCTCCGAAACGCGAGCGTCCTCCTCGAGAATATCGCAGATTGCTCGGCGGACAAGAAACCTTGGTACCTTGAACTGATTCGCCAAGATTGTCAACGTCCAGCGTCTGACTATCATGTAAACCCTACCTTGGCGGCGGCAGTCAATGCTTCGTTGGGTGAGCTATGAACCAGCACTATGCTTGCCCACTTCGTTAGCAACGTGTTCGGGGTGGAGGGACTGAGTAACAATGCAGTAGAGTAGGCTGCAATTGCATCATCCTGTTTCTCGTTGTTCAGTGCCTCATCTCCAATTACTTCTAGCCTTGATATGCATTGGCTTTTGAACTCTGATGGTAGAGAATTGAATACTTTTTCCTGATGTGCGACGCCAAGACTCACCAGCAAGCCAGTCCATTATCAGCTTGTTGGCTTTGACTTCCTCGTCTATGGTATTGGTAATCTCGAGAAGAGAGAGCGCAGCATCGATTATGTGGCCCTCGGCATACAGGGCTTCGCATTGATGTTTTTTCTCGTGCGCACGAAGGAGGCTATCCGCTCTGTGTTGTGGGTTGGAGAGCTGGTTCCGGAGTTGCTGAACGATATCTTCCAAATGTGCATTATTTCTTTCTGGTGAACGAGGATGTCAGCGGCATATAGGTCAAGGGCTAATAAATCCCACTTGAGTGCTTCTCCTGTGCACGGAGCGACTCGATTGTTTCGTCCAGGCTATCCGCTCGATGTTGGGCGTCGGAGAGCTGGTTGCGGAGTTGCCAAACGGTTTCTTCGAGACGTGCAATTACGCTGTCTAATGAACGTGTATGGGGACGACACGCGAGTTAGGGCGGTAATAAACGCACTTGGGCTCTCCTCCTCCGCACGAAGGGACTTGTTTTTCTGGTCAAGATCGGCCTTTTCCACCTCCATACCCTGGATTCCCTGCTTAGCGAAAAATTGCAGCAGCCAGTGTGAGGGAAGGACGTCGCAGAGACTGCGAAGGGTGATCGTGTAGCCCCCAGCGATCACAAGGTCGTAGTGTGTTGTGATGGCTATTGAGTTGACGTGAGCTGGATGCTGGATGACAGACCCAATTTGTTTGTGTGTCGTAGTGTCCCAGAACGAGACCGATGAGTTCGTGGAAGCTGCGATGAATGTGCCATTGCTTGCCAGGGCGATGCAGTTGAGTTCATCGTTGCTGTGGATGGGCCATTGAGAGCGCGTCGCCCCAGTGGACACGTCGAGACAGTTGATATTTCCGTCACGAGATAAGACAAATAGTTGCTTGCTATCGCTGGTCCAAGCGAGGGGTCGGTTGCCCGATGAGCCGACTTTGATTGGAACGTCGACGAGGAGGCGGCCGTCCCGACTGTCGTAGATCTGAAAGTGCTCCCACGTGCCAGTGGCGATGAGGCGTCCATCAGGTGAAAATTTGACCGCCTCAACGGTGTCGTCGTGTTTCAAGGGACCGAGCAGTCGCTGACCAGTCGAGAGCGACCAGACGTGGCAGGCAGTGTCGTCATACGACCCCGTTGCGATTCTCGTCCCATCCGCAGAGACATCCACCGCACACACAAACTCCTTGTGTGCTCTGAACGCAGTCACCTTTTCGTGGTTCTTCGCATTCCACACCTCCACGGAGCCATATTCCGTTGCACCCACGACCCACTTTCCATCTCGTGACACTGCAATGTTGCAAACATAACACCCCGCATCCATTGGCGTCCCCATCTCCCTGCCATCTTCCACTCGCCAACGTCGAATCTTTCCATCCTGATCACCGCTCACAATGTGCTCCGCATCAGCGAGGAAGGCGACCGACAATATGAAGCCTCGACCATCGATTTCGATCGGTTGTGCCTGCTGTTGGTGAACGGCGCTGAAGGAGGAACTGTTTTCACTTGACTCTTGGGCCCCATCAGTATTGCACTTTCTAGTGTGTCGCCAAGGCACTGACCATTGCTTGTCCACCAGCGTATTCCCGAAAACATACTCACCCAAGTAACAGAGCAATGGAAAAAAGGTGTGCGGCTGTGCATCCACGGTACGCCAATGTCGCCTGGCATACACGTGACCCCTTATCAACATACATCAGTTCGCACGCCTATAATCGTCTCTCGGCCCTTGTTCTCACTCCACTGAAATCGTCGTCATTGTGGTAGTGACGTGAGAGTCGTCGATGGGGAAAATCACGCTCCAATCGCAATGCTATGGGGATGGTATCAGGTAGACATTTTCAAGTTGAAGGCTACGCAAAAAATGTTCTCGGGATAAACGGGTGTGTCCACACCTTTGTGTCGCACTTCCGGCAATCTGACTACCATAGACCAAATGAAGTGTCTCCGTCGAACACGAGTTATCAGGAGGGTATCCTGTTGTGGAAGCAGTGTATAGACCCACTCAAATCTCAGGGATACTATCTTCGGCGCGCTCAAACAATCAAGCAGGACTTGATTGGATGAAGAATTATGTGAATCCACTTGTCAGCGGGTGCGCCGATTGTACGGTAAGAATTCTGCCACCGCCCAGAAAAGTGGTCGCTGAACTTTGCAATAACAGATTGACGCCGTCGCATTCCATTTCTATGGTACGACCCGGGGGCATCCGTTGAGTATCCTGCACGAAACACACAACAAACCAATATGGATCACCGAGGTCGCAGATGAGGTAGGGTTCCGGGGCATCCATTCCACCGCACAACAACCCGAGTTCTCATAATGGCGGCGATGTCGCAGAATTTTAGCGGCAGTGGTGTCAAGCCCCGATGTCCGATATTTACGCATTTCAAAATGTAATGCTATTGAATTCGTGGAGAATATGCCATGGAGTGTTGATGGAGGGCCTCTTGCGGACATTGTTTCGCCCGTATTCTCGTGCCATAGACGGCAAGGCGACTTTCCTGAAGAAACATCGCAATGGCCTACTGTGGATGTCGTCTGGTACGATCGCTTTGTCATCCAAGCTCGTTCTGCTGGTCTCGAGCTCCCTCGCATGTCCATCCTCCCCCTCGATCACCCCATTTCGTCACGTCTCCGTTCTTTCCCCCTCGACCTACACTTCTTGGTTCCTTCCTCCAACCTCCCCGTGGGCCTGCGTGTCTGGGCTTTTGTGCATAACACCCCTGTTTCGTTCGCTGATCGCCTTGCCGCCCGATTCGACCTGTACGACTCCTGGTTTAACCCGCGGCTCACTGCTTCGTGCCTGTGTAATTTTCACATCGTCTGGCAGTTCGGTAGGTTTCCCGGGTTGACACGTTTCGTCGCCATCGTTGCCCGTGCCCTCTGTGCCATCTCTCGATGCACTCTCGACCCTCGATTCGACATTCCTGACTTTTATCTTGGCCTTCACTATGCCAAAGAATGGTCTGGTAATGTTCCAAGCGAGTCTTCTTCATCTCTCAAGGTGCACCTACAACTCACTAAAGCAGGCCTAGGCCAGGCCATAATGGTGGGCTCGGGCCTAGTCTGAAGTTTACGCAGGCCAGACCCTCTAAAAGCCAGGCCCGATACATCACTAGGTGTGATCGGAAGACGGCCATCAAGAAAGGAAACCGAGGGTCAAACGATCAGACCTCCCCTCCGCGGCTAGCCTGTTGGCAGATCTCAGGCACACATTGACAATCAAGTACACCCGAAACTTGAAACTCATTTTGTATGCAAAATGGCATGATCACGAGGACCACTTCTCCTTGGAAGAGAAAGAGTGCGGTGAGCGATTACACTCGATAAAAGATACTGGGCCGTGTTGTTCCATGAGCTCAGCTGAGACTCAGTGAAACCCGAATGCTCCCCGCTCAGCCGCAGCACGCCAGGATTACACAGCTCTCGTTACCAAGTCTCTGCCGAGCTGTCGCAGTACTGGACTGATGGTCTCGCTGGCCCAATCTCAAAATCGAGTGCGTCCGGCTGGCCACGTTGCTCAGGCGATACGTGAACATCACCGAATCGATACGCCCATTTTGTCGGCTCTGCACCGACGCATGACATTTTCGACATCAAGTCGCCCAGTGTGGTTCTGAAACTGGGGTGTTGTGTCATCATTGCCTCGAGTCAACACCCACCGAAAGCTTCACGCTTGCTTCGATTTGACATGTATGAATTCCGCAGTCGTGTCATGGATTATGAATAAATAACCAATCGTCGAGGAACACGTCCGACATCATGGGTTCGCTCAGCGTACAGGATTACGCTCGCTATCGAAGAGAGCAGGTGCTCTCAAACCTTGGAGCAAATACGAAAACCAAGAATTCCCACCCGACATGTTCAGTACCGCTGCTCTCCTGGCTTTCCTTGTCATTGGGTAGCTCCAGCCTGGGCAGACATCGCACATGGATGCGCGTTCACCATTCTGTATGCCCCCTTCCATCTGGGGCCTCTCCGAATTAGGCCGCAACTACACGATCATCACCTATGCCCCCTCCCTCGGCATCCCTGCCTTTTCGTATCTTTGCGCCTTCAACGCTGCTGCCCAGGTCTCCGGCTTCGAACCCAATCAGGACGGGGTATGTCACGGACCGGCATGCTGGACGTTGACATTCGAGGCATCCATAAGACACAAGTACATAATAATACCATGGATACTCGATACTCCTACAAGTCCGAATGGATACATCAACTGGTCGACTTTCAATGACCACATTCAGATAGCAACCTCACCTGCCCGCTCTTCCTCCTTCCCGCCGAGTCCCGATATCCGATTTGAGACAACGCGCTTTGAAGTCTGATGTTCAATGTCAGAGGGGACCAAGGGCCACGATCCAAGTAAGGAATGCTCACTAGCAACCCACTCAATTTCATCTATGGACCTTGTTTCCTTCTCGGGGTTATTCGTCGTTGTGTAGAAACTCCATATCGCCCATCGCGGCCGCCCGTGCCCCCTCCTAGCCTGCTCTCCATCTGCCGGAAAAACTCAATCGCCTCCGAAACGCGAGCGTCCTCCTCGAGAACATCACAGATTGCTCGGTAGACGTGAAACCTTGGTACCTTGAACTGATTCGTCAAGACTGTCAACGTCTGGCGTTTGACAATCATGTAAACCCTACCTTGGCGGCGGCAGTCAATGCTTCGTTGGGTGAGCTATGAACCAGCACTATGCTTGCCCACTTCGTTAGCAACGTGTTCGGGGTGGAGGGACTGAGTAACAATGCAGTAGAGTAGGCTGCAATTGCATCATCCTGTTTCTCGTTGTTCAGTGCCTCATCTCCAATTACTTCTAGCCTTGATATGCA
>JBBPNR010000770.1:0-17144 GCA_038091015.1 Boletus vermiculosoides
CAACCGAATAACCACAGGGGACAGATCCACATCGGGATACCATCCGACGATCCGATTCAATTCCGCCCCACACGTCAAGGGTCTGTGCGCAAGGATCAAATTGGGTGCACTGATATCAGAGTCATTAATTGTCAATGGTGCTTACTATTATTCAAGGATCTTGTACTCCGTACATTACGGGGAAGCAAATTCTTGAACCGAAGAACCACAGGAGACGGATCCACACTGGGAATCATTGGAATGGTTCTCCATTCATGTCATTCCCGTCACGGAACTAGAAAAGGTAAGGGAAACAATTGCTTGCATTCCCGAACATGTCGCATTTATAGGGCACAAACAGGGCACAAACAGGGTCTTGAAAGTACTTATACCAGGTTGGCGTGGCCATGAAGCACGGTAACAACGTCTAGCAACAATGAATCTGTAGGCCCAACCCCCTTATCAGGATCCAGACACTAAACCACGATATATCTATTATAGATCTGCTTCCCTACGTTCAAGGTCCACACATCCCACTACAACACAGACTTTGATTGCCGAACAACGAGGAGAGGTGAGATTGAACGGCCCTCGGTTCTCTCCAGCGACCGACTATTTGATCTGTGCCTCACTGTGGCTCCAAATATCGTCATATATGGTGAAACCGGTGCTGCCAGGCAGGCAGGTCGGCCATCATCAACTTCATTGCTAGACAGAAACTCGCGCCCACCTCCAACGACGACGCCATCGGGTGTATATTCCAGCATCGACCGTATATCATCTCGCTGGACGGGACGTCGTGTGCCCTCTGGGACACCACGGGACTGTGTGCTAGTACTCGCATCAACGTTCTTAGATCGCTTTTCGCTAGCCTGGCAGGTACCGTCCTCTCAGTTCCCTTGTCCAGTCTCATGGTGTCGCAGAAGGCTCACAACATCCCGTTCGGCGAGACGATGTGGACATTATTGATGGGGAGAAATCAACGAGCTCCGTCGACTACCCGGGCCGAACATAATTTCCCTTGGCCAGGCTGTGTCTCGAGATCTGCAAGTGCGATAAAAGTTTATATAGTTAAGCCTAGGGGCCGTACAGATTCTGCTGATGCCTTGCAAGATATCACTCAACGACGGAGTCAACGTAGTTAAATAATTGAGACTACCCATTCAACAATTCCGCATTTAAGAAAGCATGGGCGAACCGGCGACGAGCAAAACAGATATACTATTATTGGCTAGCGTATGCTTCCAACAGCTGTGAACGATCAATCGATCTTTGAAGTCCGACTTTTTTTTTGGCTCCTTTACAGACGCAGAGAACGCACAGAGCATCAACAGGTGAAATAGTACAAACGTGGCTAACTAGTAGTCCCGATCCATCAAGTCCAACGTCAGATATTCTATCGTAGTGTCCTGTCTGAAAGCGTTGTAAATCACTTGACAGCTTGTTCTCCTTGCATTCGTATAGGTAGAGGCTTTGACAACGAGCTACAGTCTAGAGAGAAAGAAAAAAACCAATGCTCGATGTACTGGTGTGTTTGGGCGGCGGAGGATATCGGGTTCGGATGATGACGATGACGATGAGTTGGTTGAGGGAGAGGTGACGCCTGCGCCAACGAGGACGCTTCCAAAGAAGGCAGCGTGAGTGTCTTTTCTCTTTTACATCTTCTTAGGAACCGGAGGGACTGACCGATCTGGATATAGATCGGTCAAGAAGGCGGTACCCGTGCAGATTATAACCGATGACGAAGCCCCAGACGGGGAAGAAGAAGAAGCGGCGCCTACGCCAAAACGACCAAACGCACGCACTCGGTATATCACCGCTTCTTCTCTTCCGTTTTTAATCTGGCGACACGACGGCCAGTGCACACGACTCGGAGCCACCGGGGGGAAACACGACGTTTGATTCGATTATGGATTCCGAGGAGGAGGAGGAAGAGTTTTCGATTGTGGTCAGAGGGGATGAGTGATTTGGGATTTAGGATCTGAATTATTGAATTTTGGATTCATGTATCTTGTCGTATACTTTGATTTGTCTGTTTTAGGGTGTTTTGTTTCGTAGTGATTGTGTACTCCGTAGTGTACTGTGACGTTCCAACCCCCCAGTTTTCTCGTCCAGGAAGGAACATCGTTGTATCCTGTCATTCGAAACATACCACATCAATAGAGTGTACTGTACCCTCACTATCGGTTCGTCAGTCACGTGTCACAGAGGGGTTTGACTTGACGAAAATTCCGCTCAGTCACGCGTCACAGGACCACCTGTCGAATGGGTTTGATGTGGACAGTGGGGGTAGAATTTTCAGTAGAACCTCTAGATCTAGTGTGCACTAAGCTTATTTACTAACTTCTGGGTAAATTAAGCAGTACAACTCCAAGTCTCAAGAAAACTCTACTTAATCAGTATTTCAGTCGTCACATGGGCACCATTATAATATGCTCGAGCGGTGCCCATATATGGTAAGTCGCGGCCACAGTCGTCTGATGCGCACCCGAACACAGAGCTGTTTGGCATACCTTTGAGTAGCGGTGTGTCAATTACTGGAGGAAGCAAGAAGTACGTACTCACTGAGTACAGAGTCACCCGGTTTACAGAAAAAATGAGTCGGCGGGGTATCCAGTATGAGTACAGCGTGTTCGCCATCTGCACTTCCTTTTCCCACGCCCGAGCTATCACTGGTGACATCAGGACTCAGATGGCAAAGCAACACGATGAGACGGAATAACTAGTGCCAGCTGTGAAAGTTTTTACACTGCATATAAGAATGGACTTGCATTTCATGGCAGGGTGCTACAAGCTCTACTATGCATCATTACATTCCAAGCTATCGTGACGAACCAGAGATGTCGGACGAAAATCTTATTGTCACATGTCACAGCCGCTGACGTCGACCTGATGTTCCGGTAGCTCATGTCACGCGTCACAGGGCCTGCCGAACCGATTGTGAGGGTACAGTATTCGGATTATCCAAATCAGCCGTCGTGATCTATACGGGTCACTTAATCCGCACATGCTTGCGATTGAGGCCAGGGATCAAGTGATCCATCCGAACAGACGCCCTGTAATGTTATCGCTTGATTCAACCCCCTTTCGGGAATATAATTCGTTACCATTTCTTCACCACTCCCCTGATGCTGACTACTCTACCCCCGGTCATTTGAGAGCCGTGATTGAAGGATGGCTAGCAAAAAAGGAAATTAAGGGTCCTAGTACTAAAAAAGAAAACGAACAAAGTCCACGCCCCTTGAAGGGCTTTTCAGAGTGCCGATTTGAAGGGCCCCTACGGTATCCGAGCCATACCAGACTCTCGTAAGTAACAAAACACCGTTTTTACGTTGGACCAGGCCAGGAGGAAGTCCGCTCCGTATGGCAAGCCGGGGGGTGGTGGTGTGGTGGTGGTGGGCTACGCTACAAGTGGCTGCTAGCTACGCTCACGCCTGGGCCCCCAGCCACTGCACCAGGACCCTTGCCACCTCCTTGGGGGACCTGGCCAGGCTGGCCTAGATACCCAACCCAACCCAACCGGCCCAACGTCAAGGGTTTGTGCGCAAGGTTCGAATGGACTGAGCATCAGAATTATTAATTGGTGCTGAATATGGTTCAAGGAAGTTGTTCTCCTGCATTCCAGGGAACCGAACTCAACCGAATAACCACAGGAGACGGATCCACACTGGGATAGAATGCACTGACATCAGAGTCATTAATTGATGCTTACCATTATCCAAGGATCTCGTGCTCCGTGCATTACGGGGAAGCAAATTCTTGAACCGAAGAACCACAGGAGACGGATCCGAACCTGGATACCATCCGACGATCCTATTTTGTAGTGCAATTGAGGCTTCATTGCCGTGATTCCGGCCACGGAAGTAGAAAAGAGGGTAAGGGAAATAATTGCTTACATTCCTGAACGTGTTGCATTCGTAGGGCGCAAACAAGGCGCAAACAAGGTCTTGAAAGTACTTATACCAGGTTGGCGTGGCTATGAAGCACAGTAACAGTATGCCTAACCTCCTTATCAGGATCCAGACGCTAAACCACGATATCTCTATGCTAGATCCGCTTCCCCACGTTCAGGGTCCATACATCCCAACACCACACAGATTTTGACCGCCGAACAACGAGGAGAGGTGATATACGGCGAAACCGGTGCTGCCAGGCAACTCGGCCATCCTCAACCTCATTGCTGCGCAGAAACTCGCGCCCACCTTCAACGACACTATCAGGTGTACATTCTGGCATCGACCGTGTATCATCTCGCTGAATGGGACGTCGTGTGCCCTCTGGGACACCTACGGAACTGGACAAGCGAACTAAGGGGATGGTACCTGCCAGGCTGGTGGAAAGCGATCTGAGAGCGGCGCGAATACAATAGATGATGGAGTAAATGCCCTCTGAATGTTCCAGTACTTGCATCAACGCTCTCAGATCGCTTTTCGCTAGCCTGGTAGATACCGTCCTCTCAGTTCCCTTGTCCAGTCTCATGATGTTGCAGAGGGCTCACGACATCCCGTTCAGCGAGGCGATGTGGACATTATTGATGGGGAAATATCAATGAGCCTCTCCGTCGATTACCCAGGACGAACATAATTTCCCTTGGCCAGGCTGTGTCTCAAGACCTGCAAGTGTGGTGAAAGTTCATATAGTTAAGCTTAGGGACCGTACACATTCTGCTGATGACTTGCAAGATATCACTCGACGACGGAATCAATGTAGTAAAATAATTGAGACTACCTATTGAATAATTCCGCATTCAAGAAAGTATGGGCGAACCGACGACGAGTGAAACAGATCTAGTATTATTGGCTAGCGGATGCTTCCAACAGCTGTGATTCCTGTGAATGATCAATCGATCTTTGAAGTCCCACTTTTTTTTGGCTCCTTTACAGACGCAGAGAACGCACAGAGCATCAACAGGTGAAATAGTACAAACGTGCTTAACTAGTAGTCCCGACCCAGCAAGTGCAACGTCAGATATTCTATCGTAGTATTCTGTCCGAAAGCGTTGTAAATCACTTGACAGCTTGTTCTCCTTGCATTCGTATAGGCAGAGGCTTTGACAACGAGTCACAGTGTAGAGAGAAAGAAAAACCAATGCCCCAATATCTACCCAAGGCTCAGGTATGAGGACTCGAATTGCGTCGTCGAGAGTCTTGGCGCCGTGTCTCCGACATGCGCGCAGTTTACGTATGGAGTGAGCGCTTCACCATGGCTGCGCGCTTTCCAACCGCGTATTTTCTGTTAAATTTTGGAATTTTGATTCCGACGTGTTCGATGCACAGCCGTTCGATCATCTCACCCAACTTTCCTTGCGTGTCAGAGTTGCCATCCACCGAGCTGGGGAGGGAGATAAAATGTGCCTGGATGTTGCTGTGACGCGAGGCGACGTTAGTCTGGCACGTCCGGGCGACTTCTTCATCATCGCAGCCTCGCAGTACGACGATCACGGGACGCATCTCTCCTTGCGCAATATCATAGAACGTCCTCAGCGCGTCAATATCCGTTGGCGGGATGTGAGGGCTGAAGAGACTGGAGGTATAGAAGATGAGCAGGCCCGCATCTATGCCTCTAATGTCCTCCAACGTTCTAGTTGTGGGCGTTTGCAGGGCATGCTTGTTCATTCGGAAAAGTTCGTACCGCCCATCGCCTATTCGAGTCGTGAACCTCTCCCATACAGTGGTAACTCCGGGCGACAACTCAATGGGAGTGTCCTCGGCCATGTCACAGACGATAACCTTCCGTATGGTTGTGGTCTTTCCCGTAGAGAACGTCTTGCGGAAGAGAGTGCGGAAGACAGATAAGACCCGGGATATCAACGGTGGGTTGGCTTTCCATGCTGGGAGTCTGGAGTACCTAACCACGAGCTTGCGTAGAAGTGTCTGTGAATCGGAGCGCCGTTGCTGTATGACATGATCCTCAATATCGAGTGTCGTCACGCATGCATGTGCGTCGAACTGCATCCCATACCGCCGCAAAACCGCCTTGTTCTCATTCCACCACGTCTCCATGTCGTCTGGCTGGTGTTCCAGGCCAGTCACGACCAACGCGATAGGCAACTTCTTCCGAAAGAGCATGTCGTAGATTTGCTTGTGGGCCTTAGTGAGTCGGGTGGCACGGATGCAATAGATGAGGAGATGGATGCCTTCGGAATATGCCAGTCTTCCCACCAGCGCTTTCAGATCGTTTTTCGCCACCGTCCCCTCAGCCCCCTCGCCCAGTCCCGTGGTGTCCCAGAGGGCGCACAATGTGCCGTCCAGTGAGACGATGTATCGTTGGTGCTCGAACGTACACCCGAGGGTGTCGTTGGAGGTGGGCGCGAGTTCCTGTCCGGCAATCAGGTTGATGATGGATGACTTGCCGGCACCGGTTTCACCATAGATGACGATATTTGGAGCAGAGACATCTTCGTTGTGCTATAGACCAAATACTCAGTCGCCGAGGAGATTCACTTGAAGGGCTGTTCAATCTCACCTCTCCCCGTTGCTCGGCGATCAAAGCCTGCGTGGTGGTGGAATGTGTAAACCCTGAACGTGGGGAAGCAGATCTAGAATAGATGTATTGTGGATTAGTGTCTGCATCCTGATAATGAGATTGGGCATACAGGTTCATTGTCGCTAGACGTTGTTACCGTGCTTCATGGCCACGTCAACCTGGTATAAGTACTTTCAAGACCCTGTTTGTGCCTTGCTTGTACCTTACGGGTGCAACATGCTCAGGAATGTAAGCAATTATTCGCCTTACCTTTTCTAGTTCCGTGACGGAAATCACATGAATGGAGAACCATTCCAATGATTCCCCTCTATCGCACTACGAAATGGGGCGAAATCGGATCGGATCGTCGGACAGTGGTACCCGGTGTGGATCCGTCTCTGTGGATTAAGCGGCGGGCAAGGACGTATAGATCACGACACCTGAGTTGGATAATCTGAATTCAATCAGCGTCCAAACGTGTGTAGCGGTAACTTCAAGATGCAACCTTTGCCTTGTGTGCCACTGCCGTTTTCGCATTGCCGATGCTCGACTATGGTGTACTTACATGACCTACACTCAACTGCGGCTTTGCATGACTGCCGCGGTCACTGTATACAGTAGTATTGGTGCTGAGAAAACACTTCCCGGGCCCACAGGGTTCACTGCATAGAAAGTCTGTCAGAAATATGCGTTGGCGCCAGTACCAATCAAGCATGCCGTACGGGTCTGGATGCAGTCTATCTGTAACACCGATATCGTAAAAACTGTGCTTATCCCCTGCATCCAGGCAGGGTCACGGCCTCCATTTGAGCACTCAATGTTCAACGTTCAGCGCTCAGCATTCAATATTAGCAACACCTACTGAGGGGACCCTGTAGAACAGGTATGGAACCACCTTGCCTGAGATCAACGGGCGCTTTTCCAGGGGCACTATGGTTCAGAAGAGCCTGCTTTGGGAATAAAATGGAAGAGTGACCACCGTGAGGAATAAAGCACAGATTATTAAAGCTCGCGGCTAACGGTGATGACGCCCAGCTGACCGTTTTCTTGCATTCAGAGAATATATTATCAACGAGATCATACCTGCCTGCTTGATCGACACATTGAGGTTACAATCCCTTTCGCGTCTTTCACGGTGGGGTCGCAAACATTATGGAAGAGCAGATCGAGTAACGGATAGAAGAGTCATCCCCTGGCATATCAGTGCGACAGCCTCGGCGCGATCAGGTCATGTCCAAACAAATCACGCGAGGGATCGTATCCAACCAGGACGCAAGCCGGCCTGGTTGTATCAGATGAAACACGGCTAAGCTCAGCGAGGCCATTCGTGCGATTAGTACAAATGGTATGCGAACACGTACCTTTGCCGAGATTCTATGGGTCACGTCTGTAACACGTGCCACGATTCATATCGATTCGATTCCCGTGCCGTGTGCTTCCTGAAGTCAATCACAAACGCCGCATATGCCTGGATGCATATGTCGAGTCTCGGGCCTGTGGTTCGGACAATTTTGTGGACCAATTTGTTCTCCCTTCGTTCCCTGCATCATACCCTACATTCGAGGCTGATATGGGGAAGGAGTGCAGGAGTTCACCATCAGCACGCACAGGTTACTACAGTTTCTGAGGTAGTTTTCTCGCCGTCACGTTAAATGGATGTGTTGGTCTGGATCTCAACTCCATAAGGTGAAGTGTGGTCGAGAAATTATCGTGCGACATGTACGGACATAACTGAGTCGTTGTGGACGATGGTGGGAATGCTGCAGCCCGCTGTCAATAAGATGAGGCGTTTCGCACGGGGGGCACAATGGCGGGGAAAAGGAGGTTGAAAATGAAAGGGCTGGGTGATGTGTGGCGCAGTTGTAGGCATTGTTGTGAACAACGTGCGTTGGGGTGCGGGCGATGGGCGCGTCGACGTTGACAGCGATAAGCGCACCGGCGCAGCCGCTCCCGCCATTTCCCGCCACTTTTCCTTTTTGAACCCCGACAATTACACAATATACAATCCGTCCGTGACTACAGACGAGCTTGCCCATTTCGTCGTCCGCCTCTTCAACGGATTTGTCGCAAAGGACAAGATCGTCCGACACCGCTGTGTGCAAATACTGACCGAGATGGTCGCTCACCTCGGTGAACTAGAGTACGCTCATTTTCATGTCCCCCACAACCTGCAGTGACTCTCTTGTACAACGAAGACGTCTACCACATGGTTAGAGCGGCCCTTATCGAGTGCATACATGACAAAGAGACACTCATTCCCGTATAAGCAGCCGTCGCATTTGCGGGAACCTCCCGACGTCGAAGAAGATGACCTTTTAGATACCCTCAGTTCTGATTCTGCCGCATACGCATTCTTGGTACTAGGATGGTTCTGCCATGGGTCCCCTTCAGCCACGCGTACTCACCATCGTCCAAAGGGAGCTCATTATTCGAAATGGGCTTTATTCGACCTCAACGAGAATACGATTGCAGAAGATGCATTGTTGAACATATTTGCCACGTGCGTCGACATTTTCGACACCAGTTCGAGTTCGATGGTACATATATGCGCCCTTGCGAGGCCGCGACATGAGCTCACTCGGCCCGTAACACGCACTTCAGACACTTTGGACACGTTGATCTCCCAAAAGGCATTTTTAGTGCGTGTATGCGTAGACCGTATCGCGACCAACGACCAGGCAACGTTGGAGGTATCCCTCCCCATCGTGACCCACCTCGCCTTCCGAATCCAAAACGTGTACAACAAACACCAAGGAGACCTCGATGCCGTCTCGCAGGAACGTGCCCTCCATGCGCTCGACGCCAACGAACACACCAACGGCGACGGCGACGATCTGCTTCTTGACGCGGAATTCGACACTGCCGAGATGCTCAAGCTCGCGGTGAATCTTGACTATGTAGACGAAATTCGACCCCGGAAGATGTTTCAACTCATGCGAGACATGATTGGGCAAGACAGGCTGCACGAGGGATTGGTGGCGCGGTGTTTGGACGTGTTGCTGTCGCCGAGTGAGAGGGATTTGATCCGGGTCGTCGTCGAGGTGGTACATGAACTGAGAGATGAGCGTGACGGGGAGCAGGGTGAGGATGGGAAGCGAGAGAAGGACGGTGAGGGGCATGACGGGAACGAGGACGATGCCAGCCCGAGTACTGTCAAGGCACCCAAGGCGTCAAAACTCAAGGAACTCCACCCAGAAGAACAAGCACGATCGGACGCGCTTAACATCCGGTGTTTGTCTCTCTGCATCGGCATGCTGGAGCGCGTGAATGGGGTGCGTCGGCTTCTCCATCCACAGAGTCTGACTCAGAGACGATGTGTTCAGACCGTTGAGGATGCAAAGTATTCTGCACAAAGTGATGCCCTCCAACGGATTTCGCCACATTGCTGGTACGTTCCGTATTTCCGCGAATGTGGGATCGGACAGTCTTTAGATCAACCTGCAATGAGTGTATCCGTCGACCACCTGCAAAACTACTTGATGCGTGTCAGAGCAAAGCGGACAACCAAGACGATGACATACCTTCAGTGACGCTTTGTGGCGCAGCCACAGAGCATTGTCTTCGGACGGGTGGCGCTAAGCGATGGGCAGCTTTTCTTTTCCTGCCACATCCCTCCCGTCCTCATCTGAGCTCGGCCGCTCGTCCTCGTCGATCGTTTCACCCACCCGCCACTCTCTGGCCTCGATTCTCCCAATCGAGGCGCCTCGCCACTTTCCCGCACCCGGGATCCCGAGTGCGCCAGTGCTCCCTGTCAGGATAGATCGCTCGCAGCTCACTCTACGCACAGGACCAGCATTGTCCGCCCAGGGGTCGGAAAGCGCTCCGTGCTTTCACCCACCCCCTCTCGTTGTCTCACACCGATCGCCTTACCACCCATGCATATACACACCGTATGCGTACGTATACATCCTGAGTTCTCCCTACACCCCAGAGCTATCCGGAACCAAGTCCAAAGACTCTATTTTAATGATGGGATGTTCGTAGAGTAACTGTGAAGGCTGTAATTAATGTGTGCCTGAGCTAAGATCAAGTTTTTTTTCCGGCTCAGGACCATCGGCCGGGACATCAGATACTTATAGCAATATTAACGCGCTTATCATGTAGAAGGTTGGCCTAGGTCTGGTCTGAGGCGATGCGTTCCAATGGAAGATTCATGAACGTATCAGGGATAGAAGGTGACTCGGAAGATGCCGAGTTAAGTGAATAAATGTTAACAAAGTTCCGGACGGTCAGTATGCCGACTCCGATCCAGCCGTTAGGTTCAGGTTCATATCAGAAACACTATATTGGTGCGTACGCAAGGTCCTTGCTTTCGGTACCCAGTTAGAGCACCTATCAGTACTCATGGGTTTTTACATCTGAATATTCTTGGATTCGTGGCAGGTTGATAGTAAAGTGGTGCACGAAGTTGGCGCGAAGAGATGTCAGAGGAAGTTTTTCCTGACCACTTCAAGTTAGTCGCAGGGAGATACAGCGCTATCGGCGGCACGCGGGGTTACTGCATGTGTCTTGATTGCATAGAGGCACGTTGACCAGGGATCTTCCACACCGATACAATCTCTGCGAACGTGAGCCTGTGGTGGGGTCACTGCCAGACTAGGCTCAGTGCTCGGAACATCTTCCGCCGAGTCAAGTCTTCTATCTCGGTACATCGATGAACCATCCATGAGGCGGCCGTCGGTAATTGCCTCATGACCAGGTGATTAGGGTAACCTCCCACAGGATAAGCGCCTTAGTCTCGTTATCTGTAGCGCCTACACTGGCCTACTCCCAATAACAATCAACTAAAGAACTCGATCCTAGCTTGAAAATCTCTCCGTGCTCCATAGCACTCCACAGCATCCTCCAACCTTCATATAATGGAGTCAGCGTACGGTCGTATCTGGGATGTTCACTTTACACTGGCTCACGGTTCTCCAGTTCAATGGCTACACCTCTACAAGTTGATCTAATTGATCCGCCGGACCTCACCGACACCCTCCTACAAGGTACGAAGCGTATAATCGGATCAGGTTGTTTTGGTACCGTGTATCGTTGCTTGTGTGCACGGAACGGGGAGGTTAGCATGCTTGCACTCGCACTGGGCTCAGGTTCAGCGTTTATCCAATCTTATCCGTCTTCAGGTTGCAGTCAAGGCTATTTCCTTCCCTAGCTTCTTTGATCCAGCTAATAAGGATGAGTTCTTGCGGGTGAGTTTACAACAATTTTCTGCCCAAAGCTTCGCTGACTTCTAGTATCACTCTAGAAAATCAGACGCGAGCTTGGAATATGGAAAAGATTAGACCACCCCAACATTGTACCGCTCCTGGGGACGGCACTCGGTGATGATTTTGGTTCCGATCATCCCTGCATGGTTTCGATGTGGATGCCGTGTGGAACGCTAGCTGATTATGTCAGTCAGCACGGGAATGTGCTTTCGCTTCCTAGTCGCATCCGACTCGTGAGTACAAGAGAATCTGGGACTGTCATCCAGTTTACGACAAAGTCACAGATTACAGGATCAGCTGCCGGGCTAGAGTACCGTAGGTTCAAGAACTCTGGTCTGTAATGGGTTTACATGACATTCTTCCGCAGTACATTCAACGTTCGTTGTTCATGGGGATTTGCACCCCGTGGGTTGCAAGACTTCACTGACCTGCCGACCGCCTGATCTACATCCTCTTAGGGAAATATCTTGATTGACGAGGATCATAACCCGCGCCTCACCGACTTTGGTTTCTCTCAAACTCTTGGCCGACAGAAGGACTTGAGTTACCTGTGTACCGACACCATTCGTCCCGGCGCAGTGATGTGGGTTGCACCAGAGCTACTGTATCCCGAGCTATTCCAGGATCTCTCGGTTGAAGCACATGATGAAACTAGGCTTGCAAGTGATATCTACTCTCTTGGCAGCATCATCCTCTTCGTATGTTGTTCGGTTTCCCATCCTTCAGCTCCTGAGTTGCACTTGTAGATCCTCTCTGGAAAATTACCATGGAGCAAGGCGGAGTTCGTAAAGAAATCAGGGGAACTCCAGAATCCACCACGCCCATTGTGGCCTATTATTCCGGATATTGTTTGGGACTTTATCGAGCGATGTTGGTCTCCACGTGTTCCAAGAAATCGCCCATCGGCCCAGGAAGTACTGTCGTTCTCCAGAGACAGACTCCAACAATTGTTGCAGACAAAGTATGTTGCTGTCATAATTTTCTTGCTAACATCTGACTCCCTATCGAAGTCCTACATCTGATATTAACGTCGTGTTATTTGGTGCTCTTGGTTGCGGGAAGAGTTCGATCATCAATCTTCTTGCCGAGAGACCAATTGCACCAGTGTCTACAAACATGGAGCCTTGCACCAAGCGACCCCGATGCTACCCGATATCCATTGGTGGAAGGCAATTCCGGTTATGGGACACGATGGGGTTCCGCCTTCCCCGGGGGGGAGACATCAGTCCTCTCTCACCTTACGAACAAGCACATGCCGTCCTGCGAGACATCCCTGATGGCGTTCACCTTATCCTTCTCTGTGCACGCAAGGATGAAATCTCCTCTTCGCTTGGTAGTCTCTACTGGTTGATTAACGATTTCTTCTTCGGCGGTCGTGCTCCAGTAGCCTTCGTCGTAACTCACTTTGACGCCCCAAACAAACGATGGTGGGATTACAATCAACGTTTTATCATCGCCAGGACCGGTATCCCCATTCAATCTATCCCACTTGCATGCACCACGGTTCGGACTGGCTGTGATCAGTCTAGACAGACACTGAGGGCGCTCTTGGCGAACTGTGCTAATACTGTAACCCCAATTCCCCTACGCCTTAACCTCTCATCTCACGAGGTAGCCTCCCTCGATATCGCCACCCACTGCGGGATGAGCAAGCGTGATGCTATGGAATTAGTGGAGAAGTTCAGCAAACCACAGCGCCCCATCAACGTGGTCTTTTTCGGGAAAGCAGGTGCCGGAAAGAGCTCTGCCATCAATCTCATCGCCGGACGTCCTGTCGCCCAAGTCACATCAGACATCGAATCCTGCGCATTGGATTCCTCCTCGTACGTAATCGACACCCCCAAGAAACAGTTCCTTATTTGGGACACAGTGGGTTTCAAAGGAGTGCGGAAGGGCCACGACATCACTAGAAAAGCCGTAGTAAACTCCGTTCGGCTCATTCGAAACTTGTCCGTGGAAAGTGGCGTCGACCTTCTTGTCTTCGTCAAGAAATGTGGCAGGCTCACGCCATCGGAACTGAATTGTTATAGGTTATTCGAAGAATTCCTTTGCGAGGGGCGAGTCCCGGTCGCTGTCGTTGTCACCCACCTCGAGGGCCAGGAACCGCTTGAGCAGTGGTGGGAAATGAATGGCCAAGGCCTGCTGAAGGCCTTGAGCGGGAATGTGATAGCTCATGCATGTATCACATCTCTGGCGACCACTGATCCCACCGACTCGAGGTTCAGTGCAAAACAGTCGGAATCTAGACTGGCGGTTCAAGTTATGCTCGAAGATTGCGTCTCCTTCCTGAAGAGGGAGAGTATATCCGATCAATTGCCGACAAAAGGGGGTGGGGAAACGGGACGTGTGGCAGAGAAGATGACGGTCGAGAACTTCGTGAATTTTTGTGGGTTGACGAAGGAGCTAGCCAAGGAAGCCATCAAGTTGTACAATGGTAGTGGATGACTGGACGGACTTTGTTCACTAGGGAAAAATATATGATTACTGGAAATGAATTCAACGGTACGGTTAGCCATCTGAGCCCGTGTCAACGAGAATTTCGTAAAGTCCAAACCATGATACACGCTATAGAAAGAAGTTGACTCCGTCACATTCTCTTGGAACACTGATATAGGTGAGGTAAGCATAAAAAATGATTGCTAGAGCGAAAGGAGGGAAGAAAAGCTGGGGGAAAAATAGGTATACTAAGCGGGACCTCGGTAACAATCAACAGTCAAGTACTGCCAGGGGAGCGAGTTACGTCGTCGGACCGATCCCAGCGGTGTTCCTGCAATGTTTCCGTCGAAAATGGATGTAGTCCACTGATATGACCGCTTCCAAAGCAGTCGCGACCCATTGCTTGGTAGCCGCGTAAGCTCTGTAGACTGTGGGGCTTTTTACTTCGATGTGCTCGATGCAGAGTCTCCCGATCATCTCGTTCAACTGTTGGTCGGAAAAGGTGGTAAAATATGCCTGGATGTTCTTGTGGCGCGAGGCGAGAGCACTCTGGCACTCCCGGGTTGCTCGTTCCTCATCGTCGCAGCCCCGCAGCACGACGATCATGGGACATATCTGTCCACCTGCGATGTCATAGAACGCCTCTAGCACGTCGACTTCCTCTGGCGGGATAACGGCATTCCCCAGAGGTGAAGTGTAGAAGACGAGTACGCCCGCACCTGAGCCCATGCCCACTGGCCCGGCGTGCTGCACCTGGCGGGTGTGCATCTCCAGCCCATGCTTGTTCACGTAAACAAACTCGTACGACAGACCTTCTATTTGAATGTACTCTGTGTGTGTTCCCCGGAGGAGTATGTCCGATGAGGGCTTGATGAGGGTGGGTGTGGAAGCGGTAGACACCATGTCACAGTTGATCACCCTCCGGATTGTTGTACTCTTCTTCGTTCTACCACCAACCATCGTCCTGCGGAGGGCAGCGCGGAACATGGGCAAGACAGACAAAATAAACGTTGGTTCGGTTTTCCAAGCTGGGAGTCTGGAGTACCGAACCACGAGCTCGCGCAGAAGTGTCTGCGAATGGAGGCGCCGTTGCCGTATGACATAATCCTCGACATCAAGTGTTGTCACGCACGCGTGTGCGTCAAACCGCATCCCATACCACCGCAGCACCGCCTCGTTTGCAGTCCACCATGCCTCCATATCGCCTTGCTGGTGCTCCAGGCCAGTCACGACTAACGCGACAGGAACCTTCTTTCGACAAACTGTGACATAGAATAAGTCGTAGTTGTGCTGGAGTGCCTTCGTAAGTCTTGCGGCGCGGATGCAATAGACGACTAGGTGGATGCCCCCCGTATTGGCCAGGTTTTCGATCAATAATCTCAGATTACTCTCCGCAAGGGCTGCGGGAACTGTCCCCTCGCTTCCCTCGTCCAGTCCCATGGTGTCCCAGATGGCGCACGACATCCCGTTCAACTCGACGATGTGCCGTTGATGTTGGAACGTACACCCGACAGCGTCATTTGAGGTGTGCGCGAGCTCTTGGCCGGCAATGAGGTTGATGATGGACGACTTCCCGACACCAGTTTCACCGTAGATGACAATATTTGGAGCATAGACGTCGGCGGTGTCCTGCGGAGAAAACGTTGAGTAGCTGAAGGGAACAGCTGAAGACTGTTCAACTTTACCCTTTTTCCTTGTCCTGAAGTGCGCTTGGTTGGTGGATCTGTAAATCCCGAGTCACTCGAAGCTCCTGAAGCAACAGGAGGAATGTGTTGTAGAGGCTGGGGATTCATTTTCGCTAAACTTTGAAATCTTTCTTTTACAACTACATCAGCTTTAAGACTATCGAAACTTACTGTTCGTTGGCGGCCTTGCGAGTGGAACTTCTTCAGGATGGTACGGAAACGTCGATTCGTTGAGGTATGTCCATCTCTCGGGTTGCCCTTCCGTCCACTCTGGTTCTTCAATAGGATGTGCACCAGGCGCAAGATACTCATATCACGATAAGCGCCTATTAAAAGCATAGACGTGTATCAGTGGTGTCGAACCCTGGGAACACACTGTTACACACTAGGAACAGAATGACTGACTTCTGACCCCGAAGTTTTAGGTCTGGTTTAGGGAGACTAGGAACACACCCTTGGGGAAATAGTGACCATCTGTGACAGTAATTCCACCCTATATCCTTGTTGTACGCGTGCGCAGACCAGATCGCAGAGAGCGTAGAATCAATGACCCCCTAATTAATAGGCTTCGCGAGACTGAGTGAAGAGTAGCATAAATACAATGAACTTCCTCGCAAACCTGTCCAATAGAACGAGTGGAAGAGGGCGTAACCATGCGGATTCTGCGGATCGGTATGGCGAACACGCAGTGAAAGGAAGGAGGCCTGCAAGAAATCAAGTGCTCCATCTGGTATTTCAATTCGATAAGACCTCGGACATTATTGACGAGGAGCTATCGACGAGCCTCTCCAGCGACAACCGAATCATGCCCCATCCTTGGAATTGAATAAATTTTGTTTGTTGGGGGAGTTACTCATGTCTCTTTCAGCACATTTCCCTGGAGGCTGGACTGTTTAGTGTGATGTCTAACTTGAAGGATATAGTCCATTTTATCTCATTGAGCGGTGATTGCCGAGCGTGAAACATTGGATTATACTCCATTATCACGCTTCTCCTGTTTCAGTGATGAGTTATTAGAAGGCAGGCGACCATGAGGTGAGTTACGAGATGAAAATCAAGGCTGTGTTTGGACTTCTCTCCGACGTTGACCATGTAATCTGCTGCCAGCTGGACGCATGTAACATTATCGCTTCCCAACGCCCCAATAAACGCTGTGGTTGGAGGGTGGCAGGAAATTAAGTGGTCGTTGCTGCGATAACAGCAGGCTCCGGGGAGTGTTGCTGACTTCATGCCGAGTCCTGATTGGTACTAGTGCGGGCGTTCACACTAGTGACTTGTGACCAAGTCGCAGTTTATGATAGAGATGGCCAAAAGGTGGTCAAGATTCTCTGGAATTCTCGAGGTTCGAATTTGTTTCTGTATCTGCCTTTGA
>JBBPNR010000771.1:0-17135 GCA_038091015.1 Boletus vermiculosoides
GCCTTGTTCAGCTGCAAGCGAGGGGGTTGGGGCCGTCACTTGCGGAAAACAAAGCGGGGAAGAACAAGGTACGCGGCGATGCTGTGGAGGGGTTGCGCGGGGTAGGCTCAATGACTGAGAACGTCCAAAAATGATTAATGGCGGCTGCACCTCCGACGAAGGGGGCGTTGTTTTTTCATTGTTTTTTTTTTTGTTCGATAATTCAAGCTTTTTTCATGATGATGTATCTCGGATGAGTAGCCGACGGCGGGGTGTGCCTTTGTGTGAACGCATTGCAAAGGCCTTGGCAATTTGCGTTCACCGAGGCTCCGAGCACCTCGATCAATCCATCCATCCGCCGAGGCTATTTAACCCTCCCCCCTTTCGAATTCGCTTTTTTTTCCTCCAGACACTCAGTCCCGTATCATCTGTTCACTCAGTGCTCGCCCGCGTAAATCTTTAATCTCCCATGCCCGCGTTCGATATCATAGTCGTGGGCTCTGGCGGCGGTCTTGATGAAACCAACTTGTCAGGGTATGTGTCTCTTCCCCCTGCCGGCAAAAATCCATGCCACATCTTTTTTTTTTCCTTTTCCCCAACTCGTCCCCCGTCATGGCCTGATACAGATATTTGGTCAAATCGTACGATACCTCGTGGGACGATGGGATTATTGCACTCGAAGCAGGTGCGCGCTCATATCCGCTCAATGCGCGTTATTACTGATGTCCATGATGACGACGTGCGGCTAACCCCTTCTTCGCAACCGGATAGGGTCTGGCCATGGTGCGCTCAAGCATATCATGAAAGCGAACCCAGACGTTTTTGGTGAGCGTCCTCGGGCAGACGAAGATCCCCCGAAGAAGATGACGCCGTTTACTATATATTCCAACGTCAAGTAAGCATATGCCGCCGCCTCGTAGAAGAAGGAGAAAATTTTGACTGAACACTGGAAACATCGAACCTTATCTGGCAGATGCTTCCTCCTCACACATGCACATCTAGACCACATCAGTTCTCTCGTCGTGGCTGCCGGCACGATCGGAGGTGGTAGTAAACGTATATATGGTTCCCCGCAGACGCTTAAAGACCTAGAGACCGTTTTCTCAGATCGTGTTTGGCCAAGATTAGCCACCTATGACGAGACGAATCCGTTGTATCGATTGGTCTATCACGCGTGAGTCTCGTGCTTTTCCCCCGAATCGTATCGCTCGACGAAACTCCGATATCGGAGCTAACCATGTATATCCTTTTATCCCTCTCCACATACGGATGCCGGCGGTGCCGTGCTAGGCTTCGCGCTGATGGTAAATACAAGACGATATTCCCCGACATCGCGGTGCGTACCATGATGATCAGTCATGGCAAGAACGAGTTGGGGTCCTATGACAGCTCGTGCTTCTTCATGAAACACATACCCACCAAGCACGAATTCGTCTTTTTTGGGGACGTCGAGCCCGACAGTGTTGCGGTCAAACAGAGGAACGTGACTGTCTGGCGGGCGGCGGCGCCCAAGATCCCACACGACATCTCGGCCGTGTTTATCGAGTGTTCGTATCCCGCTGGACGGCCGAACGAGGTTCTGTGGGGTCACCTCAGTCCGGAGCACCTCGTCCAGGAGATGATTTCGCTCGCGACCGAGGTCGTTGTCGCGCGTAAATCTGCCGAGGGTAGTAAAGCAAGAATGTCGCGTCCCAAGAAGAGACAAAAGAGGGACCCACTCGCGCCTGAAGCGCTACACGGTGCGCTCACGGGTCTGAGGGTGTATATTATGCACTGCAAGGAGGATTTCAGCACGGAGCGGCCGATAAGTCATGTCATTGGGGATCAATGTCGGGAGATGCTTGCGCCACACAAGCTTGGTTTGGAACTCCTGACGGCAGACCAGGGTATGAAGATCGGTGCGTTTTTTTCTGTGTTGTCTACGGCATATTGCTGACATGCGCGTTTCTGACAGTCATCTAAAGTGGTTCACGTTCTTTTTTTCTGCTCAGCTATTTTTTTGGGCCGTATTATATATATATATTCGAGGAACTTGATCGATACCCCCCTTATTTTCATTGTATACCTAACCACTGTAGCCTTATAAGCTTTCCGGCCCTCGCAGTTTATCATTGTCGCTCGCGGTCCCATGTTGTACTCTTTCGACACTACTTCATACTTTTGATCTTTTATTCGCAATAAGTTAACAAGTAGCTTTTCGTTTTGCCATCCACACTCGCCCCTCTGTCCGTTTCTCTTTCTCCCTTTCTTTTCTGCGGTGACCAACAATAAATTTTCACGACAACAGCGCAGAGACAAGAGAATGGTATCCGTATGTGACCGTAGGTATGGAATACTGAAATGTCAATGCACTGGATGCAATGATCAGATTTCCCGCCTTATAATGTGTGTCCGTGGACCTGTGCACCCAGTTCTCGGCCAAGTCCCCTCGCTGAAGCGTCAGTGCGCTCAACTGAGATAGTATTACAGAAAATAAAATACAACACAAAAAGAAAGAGAAAGAAAGAAAGAAAGAAATACCCAGACGCACGTCTCATCGCAACGCTGCCCATTTCCCTTGTCCTTTGCACTCCTTGCAGCAGCAGCCCCCTTCTTCTCCTTCGATTCGATCTACGTTTGGTGGTAGGTTGTAACCGAATGTTGGTTCAGCAAGGGATACCCTCAAACGAGAACTCTCGGATGGGAATATCAACCTCGACAATTTCTCCGGTCTGTTCGCAATCTGGTCAGGGTCACCGCCCGACATACAACAACTCAGTCTAACATGCCGAAGTTGATGCGGCCGCTGCGACTCGCTCGGCAAAGAGCCTATACTCCCTGTTATCTGCCTCCCTTTCCGTTCTTGTCGTTCCGTCTCGATCTCATCCTCGTCACCGTAAAGGCGCTTCCGCTTCCTATTACCTATCTCATCAAAGTGAGCGTCATGAAATATAAGTCTACATCGAGTTGCTCAGCGAGATCAACACCACGCGCTCTATCCCACATTAATTCGCCGGCTACTTCCGCCTCGAGGTGGCGACCAGGCGTGATACGCGGAGTGGATCACTTCAGGGGGTCGTAGGCCTTTTCACCGCATGAACACTAAGATCGGCTCTGGGACGTCGGACCAGAATCCGGTGCCTTGGCATTCCCAGGGAGGCGTGTCGATGTCGATGACGTCCAGGACGCGCCTGTTCCTGGATCGATGTGAGTAGGTGTTGTACGTGTGTAGGGCAGCTCATGCCCGATTTTGTAGAAGCCTATTGGATTGCGGTTGTGAGCGTGAGATGTGTCGACGGTACCAACCAACTTACCATACATGACCGTGACCATGTCCACATTTGGAAGCAAACTCGATCATGAACATGCGACATCCCTCTCCATACGTTTACTGCCGAAATATGCGAGGTCCATGATTGCCCTGATACGCCATGTTTGCTTCGTGTCCATATCGTAGAGGCGCTGTTGTCAATAGGCCTCCCTAGAGGCTTGCAGCAAATAACACACATAATGCCCCTGCAGGCCATGCTGGGTTTTAACAACAACATGGCGCTTTTTCGCGATCGTATTGATAGCAACCTCCTGATGCAAATACAATGAGTTGATCTCCATCGCATTACGCAATGTGTGTTAGTTCGTCTCGGAAAGTGGCTCGTCAAGGTTCCGAGCGAAAACATACTGTTTGGGAACTCAAAGCCCGTAAAATTATGTGTGACCTACCTTCTCTCGCTTCTCTCGCGTCGAAAGTACAGCGGTCGACAATTTGGTCCCGTGGTATTTCCGTTCTCGAATCTCTTGGATAAGCTCGGCAATGGAAGATCACTCCTCTGGACCTGGGATCGTCAGCTTTCATGCGGCCTTCGGACTTTGGGTTGACCGGGATGTGGTCCCTAGCAGCAACTTTGAAAAGGGCAATCGGATCTTTGCATACAGGCGTCATGATGAGAAGCCTGCGAAAACAATCCAAAAAATGCGCAGGTATCTCAGATAATTAACCCACTCGTTGACAGCATGCGTGACTCGCGCATCACGCTGTTCGATCAGTTTCTTCGTATGAGCGGGTGTCATCGCAGACGGAAGCGAAAGCCCAATACTGAAGAACGACGTCGTCATCATCGCGTACACACCGGCAAGCACTGATGTCAAACCCACCTAGATTGCTCCTTCTTCCCTTTTGAATTCTCTGTAAACTCGAGGATCAGAACGGGCTGCTCGTCTTCCACACCATGAAGCTGGGACGAAGGTGTGGAAAGGTCGGGCTCCACCATCCGCGGCGTTGCTATTGAGAGAGCGTTTCAGCATGTATGCGTAGCTCATTGTGTGGTATGTCCGTGAATTCGATGAGATCGGGGAGGAGCGCTCTGGGTGGGAGTCAGTGGGCATGGACATGAAAACCGGCGTCACGCACTTGAGTTCGGCGACTTTGGCGAGATCGAGTGGTGATACATTTGACCTTTTCAACAATGGCATCACTGACTGGAAAGGTGGTCGCCTGTGCTTTTGCGACGCGTGTAGATACAAACATATACCTTGTAGGCCAGTACTTCAGTGCTTGAGCCACGTGCTCCCTGAGCGCTGTCACATCACCGACACTCAGCATTTGTCGCACATAGGTAAGTAGTAGCACATAATTAGCGTCCACAAAGAAGGAGTAATTCTACGACTTTTCCGCACATGAAGCGAATGATGAGCACTATTTTGTCTCACTTCAGTCCTTCAAAGGAAAGGGGGACCTCTACCCAATTAGGCGCAGCATTTTCCCGTCCACATCACCTATAATCCCACGGTGTCTAACGTTCTTCGGATCCACCACCTCCCAAGCTATCAGTCGTGTTTCACTCATCTGCCAGCTTTCTTAATCAATCCTGCAATGAAGGCCGCCCTCAAGAAACAAATCGGACGCCTCCGATCCCGCATCCGACTCGCCAGTAGAGACTCGTCTCCGGCAGCTGCCCAGCGTTCAGATGTACCCAACATGCAACCCAGCACAATCCCCAGCGCTTTGAACATTCTTCCGACTCAAGCCAATGACACAGACGCTCTCGCTCTTGAGACCCAGCACACAGGTCCAGATGTCCCCGAGACCACATGTCCCGTGTCTCTCGAGTCGCGCTCCGACAACTCGACCGTTGCCAACATGCAGACGAATGCATCGGATGTTACCGAGTTCATGCAAGATATTGACTTGGACGTTATGGAGAAATTTGGACGATTCAGAATTCTCATCATCGGCAGGGCGAATGCTGGCAAGACAACTATCCTTCAGAAAATATGTAACTCGACAGAACACCCGGAGATTTACAACAATGAGGGGGAAAAGGTAGGTTGAACAGGCTAGGAGATGCTAGGTGCTAATTCCGTCGATGTGTGACCAGGTCGATTCTGTGATCGAGGGTTCCAGAGAGGTGAGTGTCATAGTTACTGTGAATGTCGTCGAAGTGTCTTTGCGAGCCATATTACTTGCGCAGCGCGGATTCCATGACATCAATTATGAGATGGTTTTCAAAAGCAACAACAGATTTATTTTCCACGACTCTGCTGGATTTGAGGCTGGTGGTGAGGATGAGTTTGAGAAGATGAAGAAGTTCATCACAGACCGGGCCAGTACAACCTTTCTCAAGAAGCAGATCCATGCCATATGGTGAGTGGGCGTATTGGGTTGGGTTCTAACTACTACATTAATATGAGCAGGTACTGCATCCCAATGGATCAATTCCATCGTGCTATCAGTGTTGCAGAGGAAAGGTTTTTTAGTGAATGTGACACTAAGAATGGTGATGAATTCTTGTTGATCATGGTGTGTTTGAGCTGATTGGTTTGGGTGCTAGTGCCAGTTGTGGTGTTATTCACCAAGTGTGATGCTCTCATAATGCAGGCATTCCATCTTGATGATCTAGCACTGCCTCAAGAAGATCAACTTGTGAGGCAGAGGAAGCGTGCTGAAGAGATATTTGCCAAGAGAAATATATGGGGGGATCTGTGCAAGATGAAATTTCCCCCACAGGCATCTGTAAAATTGGAAGGTTTGTGCATACATGCATATGCTCTCATCTCTAAGCTACTCTATTCATTATATTACCAGAGATGGATACATCTGATGCAGGATGTAACATATTGCTGGCACAGACTGCAGCTGCATTGAATGGTGAATCATTGCAGAGATTGTTGGTTACAGCACAAGAAAAGAATATTCTGCTATGCATTGAGTATGCAATCAGAGAGTGAGTAAAACAGTTTTTGGATGTAAAAGGTAAATATATTGATACCACATGGCATAAAGTGTCTTGGTGCCCTACATTGAGAATAAGGCCATTCAAGAGAGATTTCCAGATCTGGGTGAGGCATTGGCAAGTTGGTTTCCACACACAAAGGTAAGATTTTAAGTCAGTATAAAGAAATTTTGCTGACAATATGATTGAATCATTCTATCCATGAAGGGGGTATGTGATATATTGGGCATTGAAGTTATGGTAAACTTACATGCCTTATCATGTGGATAGGATGTAAGTGGTGCATCAAAACAAATATTCATTATAACCAATTCTACTGCTGTTGCATTAATAGCAGGTAAGCAATCTGATGGGGATTTGGAGGAGAGTGTTATTAATGAATTGATGTTTCAAATCCAAAGGGAGTAAGTCAGACAGGAATATATGCAAGTCAGCACCTTATTAATGGATTTTGTTTATGCCATTGCTGTCTTTTTTTTGCCATTAGGTAGTAAGTGATTTGACATGGGGTGAGAGGAAGTATGGCTAATGGATTAATACTTGTATGATGTTGGTAGGGAGTGAGTGGTCTGATTGCATCAGAAAGCCACAAAGCTAAAGGTGTCATATACATCCTTGCAACCATCATTGGGTATAAGGTGGTAAGTGATATATGGATGGAAAAACTATAATTTTATTGACTGTCAAGACTGTTTGTCTTGACAATTACTATTTCAATAATAGGTTGTAGGTGATCAATTGCACATTCTAAGGCCAGGTGTTGATGATAAGGCTGTGTGCTGTGGATTTCATTGATAGTTGGTGAGTATACTGTGTTAGTATAAAATCAGAACACTATTAATGAAGCTGCTTCCTGCTGCTTTTCCACTGATATATAGAATGTAAGTGGTTTCCTGTGGATTTGAAACAAGAATGCTACTGATCAGCATGCCTTTCCTGCTCTTCCATTGATAGTGGGTAAGTAGTCTGATGTGAATTTGAAATGAAAATGCTGTTGATTAGGATGCCTTCATTTGCTCTTCCATTGATAGGAAGTAAGTGGTCTGGTATGGATTGAAATGAGAGTGCTACTCATCAACATCCCTTCATTTGCTCTTCCATTGATAGCTTGTAAGTGGTCTGGTATGGATTGAAATGAGAATGCCACTTAGCAACATTTGTTCATTTGCCCTTCCATTGATAGAGAGTAAGTGGTCTGGTATGGATTGAAATGAGAATGCCACTCATCAACATCCCTTCATTTGCTCTTCCATTGATAGAGAGTAAGTGGTCTGGTATGGATTGAAATGAGAATGCCACTCATCAACATTTGTTCATTTGCTCTTCCATTGATAGAGAGTAAGTGGTCTGGTATGGATTGAAATGAGAATGCCACTCATCAACATTCCTTCATTTGCTCTTCCATTGATAGCAAGTAAGTGGTCTGGTATGGATTGAAATGAGAATGCCACTCATCAACATTCCTTCATTTGCTCTTCCATTGATAGAGAGTAAGTGGTCTGGTATGGATTGAAATGAGAATGCCACTCATCAACATCCCTTTATTTGCTCTTCCATTGATAGGCTGTAAGTGGTCTGATATGGATTGAAATGAGAATGCCACTTATCAACATCCCTTCATTTGCTCTTCCATTGATAGCGAGTAAGTGGTCTGGTATGGATTGAAATGAGAATGCCACTCATCAACATCCCTTCATTTGCTCTTCCATTGATAGGAAGTAAGTGATCTGGTATGGATTGAGATCAGAATGCCACTCATCAACATGCCTTCATTTGCATTTTCACTGTTAGCAAGTAAGTGATCTAATATGGATTGAAATCAGAATATGCTCATCAGCACGCCTCCTACTCTTATAATAATAGGCTGTATGTGCTTTTATGTGGATTTGAAACAGAATGCTGCTATTGATCTCTTTTCATTCTTTTTGCTTTCATAACTATTACACATATAGTTTGTAGGTGGTGCTATATGCATGAGAAAATATTGGTTACTGATCAATTCATGGCATTTCTCTCCCTTTATTTCTATTGATAGGATGTAAGTGATTTAATTTTAAATGATGAGAAGCATATAATTTATCACTTAATGTCTGCTTTTACTTCATAGGAGGTAATAATATGCTGTCTATTGACAAATTGGATCACTAATATACACAATGCTGCCTCATCCTTTGCACAAAATAGAATGTAGGTGTCTTGTTTTACAATAGATATTTGCATTCTGCTGATTAACCTTGTTTTTTCATTGTGAAATCTGTTATAATTCTATCATTCTTAAATTATTTGTAGGTGGTAAGTGTCACCCTGCTGTTTTTATGAATTATGCTACTATGAATTGACACACTTATAGGATGTAAGTCTATATTGTAATGCAATATTTTTGTGTCATTTACATTTATGCTTTGTTAATATTCAGCAGGTAAGATATCTGAGCTATAATTCAAATATCATAATTTATAATTTGAATAGACAGTCAGTTTTTACCTTCAAGCTCTATATATTGCATCTCATGTTATGCAGATAGTTACCAACCCTCAGTCCAATATGGTCAATCTTTTATCATTTGATTATACTATGTATTTGCTACAATAATATCATGTTTTCCAGGACTCTCTTCAGACACAAGAGGCAATCTCCATGGCATGTGTCTTCTTGGAAATAGGGTTATCATACCCATTTATCATATATTTCAGTTCAAACAGCCAGCCAACACAACAAAAGAGATCCTTCAAAATGGCATTGGTAAGTTAATTAATTTGAAATTTGATCACTTTTATACACACCTCCCTTAACAGACCATTTGCTACTACTACAATATTCCTTTACTCTGGTCCAAAACAAATCTGAAGACCCTTTTTCCTTGGCAGTAAAAAGGTATAAAGCATCTGGGATATCTGATCAAGTATCCAAGAAACTGGATGAGCTCTTTGTCAAATATTCTGCTACAAAGGACTGGAAGGAAAAAAAAAGACTTGTCATGGATGTAATCTTGCACCACCCATTGTGTAGGTAGTTAAGTGACTAGTAGCTTTTCACATACTAACCTAATCTCATAGCAAGTGATATCAGGCTTTGAAGGGAGTGTTGGAGTTTTGGTGGCATTGGTTGTGAGGATTGGAGAATTCTAATTTGGAAAAGGGGGGCTCATTTGTTTGTTTGACCACCTTGAATGATGTCATCTGATCAGCTGTAAATCTACATGATGAGCATATCAATCATACATACCATGCTTATTCTGAATGACTGAGGAGACAAGGAACCACACTATTGAGTCTTCTAAAGTGCCACACTCACCAATGTTCATCATATTCCAGCTCTATTGAAATCACAACACTACTCAGAGCCCGACCACTCACCATTCACTCAGTGATGAGTGCTACACATTACACAAATGGGTAAAGATGGCCCTTTTTCCTTCGAAGGACTCAAAAGTGTGACATAGCTACTGTATATAGTGCTCATCATTCACTTCGTGGGGCAGAAAGGTCGTAGAATTACTCCTTTGCGGATACTAATTGTGTGCTACCCACGTGCGACGAGTGAGTGTCGGTGATCACGCTAGAATGACAGCACGAAACGCGAAAGACGCTAACGGCCATACCCAGGCCTTTCCGACGCGACCAATGGTTGGTCACACCCTTAACTCCACCATATACGCATGAGCATCTTCAGGCGATTTAGATGAACGAGATGGGTGCTCGGACGGCGCTGTCGTCGGTCCCGCTGTTCTGAAGAGTTTGCAATAGTCCTGACTACGACAGACGAAAGGGGTGGATTTGTGTCTACCTTGAAAGAAGAAAAATAAAGTGAGCCGGGTCAAGGTGAGCAAAAACACCTAGCTTGAAGAAAAAAAGGGATTGCGTATAAAGACGTGCGCATGATAACAAGATCGTGGTGCAGAAAACAAAAAAGACAAAAAAAAGCACAACTAGGAAGACGCATAAAGCTTGACGACGCCGTCCGCGCCAGCGCTCGCCATGAACGGCAACGAGGGGTGAAATTCAACATCCAACACGCCCTCTCTCGCCTTCTCTCGGTGCGCCATCACTTCCTGCGTACACGTCTGCGAACCAAGCAAATCCCAGAACCGCGTCGAGCAATCGTGCGAATTCGACACGAGTGAGAAACCGGCGGCGTCGATCGATAGCGAGGTGACGCCGTCCAGGTGTGCGGGCATCGTGTGTGTACATTGTCCTGTCATTTTCGCATGAGTAGGTCAGAGGGCAAACGGGGTCTCCGCACCAGTGATGATGTCAAAGATACGGATAAACTTGTCTTCGTGAGCGGTAACGATGAAGGACATCGTCGGATGTGATACGAACCTGTTCACTTGGGTCGCAGGTGTCCCGTCTGCAAGAAAAAAAAAGTTTAGTTTATCAACGGGGGATGGAAAAATAGATGAGCTTACCGTACGTCGCATCTGTACCCAACCGTGAGACTTCTTTACCAGTCTCAATGTCAAATATCTTGACGACCGCGTTTTGGTACGTCACAGCCACCTTCCTCAAGTCTGTCTTGATGGCTTCGACCGCTGTAGCACCAGGCCCATCCTTGTCATCTTCGCCATCCGTGCTTTCTCGCTCCAAGCCATAGCAACCCCATAGCAACCGGAGTGGCCACACTTCTGGCCCACTCACATCCCAGATCTTCACAGCTCCTTCAGCGCCACAACTGACGAACGTGCTTTCGTCCCTAGCAAGTGCGAGATCCCATACAGCATCCGTATGGCCAATAAGCTCGCCTCGAGAAGATGCCTCATCGTACGGTGCATAGGTCGTGTGAGAGGGTGATGGAAGCGCCCATACCCGGATGCTCGAGTCGAGCGATGCACTGTACAACAACTGGCATGTTGGGGAATGCACAAGACGGGTGATGGCAGCAGAATGACCCCGAAGAGTAAGCTGAGGCTCACTCTCTGTCGTGACACGAGTACTGTGAATCCATGAGTGACGAACAAGTGAACAAGAATCTCCCGACGCACGTTGAAGACGCCAGACTAGCCACGTCCATACGCCATATTTTGACCGTACAATCATCACCGCCAGTGGCCAAGCACAGTTCGGTGGGGCAGAATGCGAGTGCACGGACTGCGTCGAGATGGCTGGAAAACCAGGGATCAGCCAACAGTTTACTAGGGATAGATCGGGAACGCACTTCCTCAGTGTCCGTTTAGCTTTCCAGAGTTTCGTGTTTTCACCGTCTGCCTAATCCACAACACCAACCGCCTCGCCTTCATCCTCTTCCTCGCCGACTTCCTCAGGCTCCTCGTCCTCAGTTTCCGTCCACTGTTGCACATGTTGCTCGTAAGACGACCGTAACTTCTCTTTCCATTCTCCAGCATCATCAAGACGGAAAATCATCGTCGTTTCCTTCGGAACCTCACCCTCTTGGCGGTTCACGTGACTCTGTCCAATGCCATCCTGCTGTTGTTGCGAGGGCTGCGTTTGTGACTGGGAAGGGGGTTGAGACGGAGCAAGGTTACGCTGTAGTTGGTTTCCTTGTAACTCCTGAGATTGCGTCTGGACCGGACCTTGCTGCCGTTACTGGTACATCCCTGGCCCTGCGATTGCAAGCTGATTCGCTCGGTGAAGCGGGGCCGAGGACGCAGGTACACCTCTGGGGCCGGACATGACATCGATAGCACCAGAACCAGTGCCGCTTCCGAGCATCGGGAACTTCTTTCCAGGTACACCACCCACGCCGGCGTTGTTGATCCCGGGACCAGCTAAATCAGGGAGTTGTTTCCTAGGTCGTCCGTTGTATATCGTTTGAAAGCGAGAGGGTCCTTGTCCTTGCGCCATCCCTTATCCTTGCCCCACACCGCCCATACCTCCGGCCATTCCACCGCCGCCAAGTCCAACTCCACCGGTAGCACCAGGGTTCATGACGTTGCCACCGAGACCCATGCTTGGGATTTGGGTTGGAGTGGAGTGGGCGGTTTGGAAGTGGGTTCATAGCTTGAGGTGAAGTTAGATAGGATATTTCTTGGAGACACTGTTTGAGATACCCTTGCGCGCCATTTGGGATCACGTCCAGTGGGAGCTTTACTCAAAGCAGTAACCGAGGATGGTGCAGAGGCGGGAATGGGAGGAACACCACTAAGAACACGGGGAGCGACGCCGTTTGGTACTTTCTCAGATGGAATGGGCGAATCTAGAGGACGATATTTCACATTACACGACTGACAAGGAAAGAAACAGAAAGGCCACATACCCTCACTTCGAGGCGAGCTCCCGCTGCTTCCATCTTTATGACTCTGGACATCGTCTTTTGCGCTTTGCTGAGTAGCAGTTAGCTTGGATGGGGTGCTGTTGTGGGTGGGGGAGCATGTTGTTTTGAACTGCATGCATCATGGAAAAAAACGCGACATGAGTAAGGCTACGTGGCGAGCGAGTGAGCGGCGGGGCCTCACCGTTCCACACGGAGAGCATATTAGAGCATCTTGATACGTGGCATGGGGTCTAATTTAACGTTCTCGAATGAACATCACTCCCCCTCGAAAAGGGAATGCGCGCCTGCAACGAGTAAACGATGAGCACAGCGCACACGATAGCATAGGATAGATGCATCCCAGGTTCGGGAAGAGAGGAGAATGAGGGAAACAAAACGCGCGGCAGACACAGAGATGAATCGAGGCAGAAACGGAGGGGAGAATGTGGAAATAAAGCGCGACGATACTGACCCTCATCTTGGCCCTCCCAATCTCCCACTTGTTTCTGTGGCGCTTATACCGACGATATTCTGTCTGCAAAAAGTACAAGACACTCGACAAGTCTTGACCACTTTAAAGTGGAGGTGGAGGGATGCCCTGGTCCTCTACTGGGACGGTGGGCCCTAGTTTCTCCGTGGGTTGGATTGGGGTGGAGGCACCTGGAGTGTGCCCAGCATGGGGATTTGCATTGTCTGTGGATGGTGAATGTTGGGAGCCTTGTTGGTTTGGAGTTGCGGTATTATTTTGGGCGTGGTAAGCATCGTTGAGTTGATGAAGCACCTCGCGTTGTTGGGAAGCGATGAGGGTATTCTGCGGGTGCGTCTGTGTCGGAGACTTGAGGTTCAAAAGGAGTCGGGGGGTGGTGAGCATCGTCCGAGGCGACGAGCGGAGCACTTGTCAAATGTTTGCTGTCCACAAACAACCGACGCTGTTCACGACGGGGATCAATCCATCCATCCGCTGAGGCTATTTAACCCCCTTTCAATTTTGTTTGTATCCCGTATACTCTGCTCAGAGCCAGTGCTTGCCCGGCCGCGTAAATCCCCCATGCCCGCGTTCGATATCACAGTCGTGGCGGCGGTCTTGATGAAATCAACCTGTCTGGGTATGTGTCTCCCTCCCACCAGCAAATCCATGCCCCATCATCCCCCCCCCGTCATGGCTTGATACAGATATTTGGTCAAACGCTACGATACCTCGTGGGACGATGGCATCATTGCACTCGAAGCAGGTGCGCGGACATATCTGCTCAATGTGCATCATTACTGATGCTTGGTGCGACCTGCCACCAACCACTTCTTCGCAACCGCAAGGTGCATGGTATGCTCAAGCACATCATGAAAGAGAACCAAGAAATCTTCGGCAAGCGTCTTCAGGCAGACGAAGATCCCCCGAAAAAGACGACGCCGTTCACTATATATTCCAATGTCTAGTAAGCATGCCGGCGCCTCGTAGAAGAAGAAAAAATCGATCGAACATTGCGGACATGAACATCAGATGCTTCCTCCGCACGTACGCACGTCTAGACCACATCAGTTCTTTCGTCGTGGCTGCCAGCACGATCTGAGGCGGTAGTAAACGCATATATGGTTCCTCACAAACGCTCAAAGATCTAGAGACCGTTTTCTCAGATCGTGTTTGGTCAAGATTAACCACCTATGACAAGACGACTTCGTCATATCGGTTGGTCTATCACGCGTGAGTCTCGTGCTTTCCCTCCAATCATATTGTTCGACGAAATTCCGATATCGGAGCTAACCATGCATATCCTTTTATCCCCCTCCCCCTCGTACAGATGCCAACGGTGCCGTACTAGACTCCACGCCGATGGTAAATACGAGACGATATTCCCCAACATCGCACCACGTACCATGACGATCAGTCATGGCAAAAACGAGTTGGAGTCCTACGAAAGCTCGTGCTTCTTCACCAAACACATACCTACCAAGTATGAACTTGTCTTCTTTGACGACGTTGAACCCGACAGTGTTGCGGTCAAACCGAGGAATGTCACCGTCTGGTGGGGGCGGTGCCCAAGATCCCACAAGACCTCTCAGCCGTGTTTATCGAGCGCTCCTATCCCGCCTGTCGGCCGAATGAGGTTCTGTGGGGTCACCTCAGTCAGGAGCACCTCGTCCAGGAGATGATTTCGCTCGCGACCGAGGTCGTTGTCATGTGTAAATCTGCCGAGGGTAGTAAAATAGGAATGTCGCGTCCCAGGAAGAAATAAAAGAAGGACCCACTCGCGCCCGAAGCGCTACACGGCGCGCTCACGAGCCTGAGGGTGTATACTATGCACTACAATGAGGATTTCAGCAAGGAGCGGCTGACAACTCATTGGGGATGAATGCCGGGAGATGCTCGCGCCACACAAACTTGGTTTGGAACTCCTGACGGCAGACCAGGTATGAAGATTGGTGCGTCTGTTCTTTTTTCTCTGATGTCGTCCACGGCATGTTTGCTGACACGCACGTTTCCAACAGTCGTCTGAAGTGGTTCACATCTTTTTTTGCTCAGTTATTCCTTTGGGCCAAATTATATATATATTCGAGGAACTTGATTGATACCCCCCTTCTTTTCTTGTATAACTAACCACTGTGGCCTTATAAGCTTTCCGACCCTTGCAGCTTGTCATCGTCGCTCGCGGTCCCATGTTGTACTCTTTCGACACTGCTTCGTACTTTTGATCTTTTATTCGTGATAAATTAACAAGTAGTTTCCCATTTTGCTGTATCGACACTCGCCCCTCTGTCCGTTTCCTTCTTCCCTTATTTCTTCGTGGTGACCGACAATAAATATTCCTAACGATAGCGCAGAGACAAGAGAATGGTATACCGTACATGACCGTAGGCATGGAACACGGGTGTCAATGGATTGGATGAGATGATCAGATTTCCCGTCCTATAATGCGTATAAGTGAGACCTCACCAGCACCGGGTTCTCGGCCAAGTCCCTTCACTGAAGCCGCTCAATTGAAGTAGTATCACAGAACGTAAAAATCAATATAAAATACAAAAAGAAAGAAACCAATTCAATACCAGACGTACGCCTCATCTCAACGCTCACCGCTGCAAACGCGCATTGCTCTTTACACCCCTTGCAGCAGCAGCCCCCTTATCCTCCTTCGATACGGTCTATCATCGTCCGGATCGTCCGACTCCCCGCGCGACCTGGCACCCTCCCCCCGCTTCGAGTCCGCTGCGATACAAAAAAGACACGGAAACCACCTGTCAACACCAACATCACCCCCACGCCCAAACCCACATCAAACCATGACACGTACATTTAGCCGCCTGCGCTCAAGCTCGTCCCAATCATCCCCTTCGTCGCTCCCATCCGACCCATCATAGTTACTTAGTTCGTCGGTACTCTCTTTGGAAACGAGGTCTGCCTCGAACTTGGACCCGGTGTCTGATTCCTCCTCGGAGTCGCTCTATCGACAAGAGACATGCGTTCGGCATCCCCAACTGGTTTGTGCAACGACATGGAAACCGCACCTGTACATTACCACCATCGAGGAAATGGCATCCACCCTGCTGGGAGAAACCATATGGATTTTCGTTGATTGTCTTCTTGATCGGTCCCCAACTCAAGTTGACAGGACCTCGCTGGACAGAATGTCGACAGAGCTGGATACGTCACCCTGCGTAGAGATTAGGATTAGTATACACACAATGATAGTTCCAAGGGAACAACGCGCTCAAGCCAATTCTTGACATCGTCCAGTTAAGCGCTCGGTATCGGGCTGTTGTGGAGCAGCCTTTTCGTAAAATCTTTGAAAATAAGGGCGAGCTAAAATTGTTTGAGGGAGAATTGGACACGTTCCATGGATGCAGTTTCGATCTCGTTGAGAGTGACAACGAGGAAAAGAGGGTCGATGAGGTGGACAAGACATTCGGTGGTAGGTTGTAATTAAAGTAAAGGTTAGTTCGGTAAGGCACACCCTCGCACGACAACTCTCGGAAAGAGTGTCAACTTTGACAGTTTTGAGCGGAGCACTTGTTCTACAAACGCTGTTCGCGACGACGGGCTCTTTTTATCGACGACGACGACGACGACGACGACAAAGAAAAAGATGGCCCAACAAAATCCAGGGACACCCCACACGATGCTCATCACCACCCCCCTTTCAATTTTGTTTGTGTCCCAGTCCGAGTTCCAAAACCTAATCTGGGTTTGAGATTTAATTATTTAATTATCAATATTACCTGGCAAGTGCAGCTTACATAACATGTTCGTTTCCATCGCGAGGCTGATCAACCAACAACTTGGATGCCAGGGAAATTCCCACATATCGAATGATACCAGTTGATTCATCGTGGAGATTTTAGCTTTTCAGCACTACTCACTGATTGCATCAATCATCCAGCTCTCAGGACAGATGTCCCTGCAGCCTTGGCTCGAGTATAAAATGCTGCTGCTTTCCAGGTTCGTTCTCTATTATTCGCTCTTCATTCCACAACTCTTTCTCCACTTTAAACTTTGTAACATCTCCGTTAACTTCAAGTTCGTCGCCGCTGCACTCACTTGCGCACTCCTTGCCTCCGCTATTCCCTACAAGCGTAGCCTTCAATGGCTTCAGCAGAACGGCCCTACTGCTAAAGCACTCAACGACTGCAAATCTGACAACCAGCGCCAACGATAACATAGCATGGCCGTTCTCTCAAGCTGGCATTTCCGAGTACAAGAGGTCGTTGCCCCTTGCAGAGTAAGCACGTACACGTTCCCATGTTGCA